>PVKM010004077.1:0-53889 GCA_004027735.1 Carollia perspicillata | reverse complement strand
AAAAAAACAGAATATAAAAGTAAGTCTATGCAATAACTGTGATTTAAAATTCATGTCTGTATATGGACAGAGGCTAGAAAAGAACATGGAAAAAGGAAATCAGTTTGATGGGGATGGGTAGATGGTGGACCGTAGGTAAATTTCTCATTTTATTTAAAATTGTGTTAATGTTTTTCAACTAAGACAATGAAAAACAAAGGCAATTGAGGGGAAAATTTTCTCCTATGTTCTGAAGTCAACCAGAGATTTACGTGAGCTCTTAAGCAGATCTAAAGCCTATTTTAAAGAAAATTTTGATTATCTCTATAAGTACTTTCATAGCCAACGTCAGCCCTTCATCTGGGAAAGTAAAGTCAGATCCACAATTACCCTAACAGAGCGTCTGTTGCACCACTGGAATGTCTCATATCAAAAGCCAATGGAATTTGCATCGTTCAGCCGCACAGAGGAACTGTACCCTAGGTGCTGCCAGAAAGCTCAGTCTGGAATCGATTGCTATAGTTCTTTCAGAGTGCCGTTGAATTGATTGCTTTTTGAGACATTCTTCAAGGGATTTGCTGACCATGTGCCTACTGGGCTATTATCCTTGGCTGGAGCAGAACCCGAAGAAGGAAGATCCTGGGGCTCATCAAGTAGAAGGGTCTTTGGGGAGAAATGTAGTACCAAGAGTTGAAATTGGGAAGTTGGAAAATGCCATAAAGAGAAGGAGCTGGAAGTAACCATTTGGACAACTAAAATGAAATGGCCAAGTAGTGGAAACATTAAACCTACCAGAAAATGAGGTTCTCTAAGTATGTATGTGAGGACATTCCTTTTGGGTAGACCCTGGTCTGAGCAGGGTTAACCTCTAAAAGGCTCTAATGAGTCAGTAACAGGAGCCCATTCCCCAGTTTTTCTGGGCTCTGTTCTCACATGCATGCTTGGCGGTTGTATTGGCTTTGCTCATTTTAGAATTGCCTTCACAGAGCAGCAATGTTGCGGTTTTTTTCCCCTTTGCTTTAATAATCTCTGCAAGAAATAGCTGTGTAGAGACTGTTGTTTTATCTTCTGTAAAGCCACTTGGAAGAGATCATCTGTTGTTTTACTCAACATCTAAGTGATGAATTCTTTTTACAGCTATGTGTTAAATGCTTCTTTGAAATTTTTAAGAGTGCGGTGGCAGGAAAACATTCTCTCTTCTCATGAACTGGTTACTTGTTTTCTTTTATCCTAGGGTGACAAATGTGAAACTAGTTTTACTTCTCTTTTTGCTTTGAGTGCCAGGAAGCTCACAGCTAAATACAATGCTTAAATGTAATTGAATATTTTCTTACAGCAGCTATCAGGCATAATTGTCTTCATTCCTTAAAGATATTCTGTTTTTGTTACCCTCTTACAGATATTTTGACTGTGTAGTTTATTTAAGTGTTCTTTGAGTCGCCTTAAATTTAGAGGGGAAAACAAGATTATCTGTAAATAAATATCCAAGAGAAAGTTGAAGGTGGCAATTTGTAATGGAAATAATAGTGATCTGGGTATCCCATGGGCCTCTCTCTTGCTCCTCTGCTTGTGAGCCTTGTGACTTTGGGCATATTGCTGACCTTGATTAACACTCAACATACACATTTGCAAAGGGGAGACAAGTGGACAGATAACCATATGTAATAAATGTACTATGTGGATTAAAGGTTGTTCTCTCTTCCTGCGAACAAACCCCATTGCTTTTACCTGGGAGAGACTGAAAAGAGATACAAAGGCTGCCATGAAATATAGGAAAGAGGTTATGTTTCTAAGGACTGACAGAGACAGGACTAGTCAATGCATATAACAAGAAAGTAGACTTTGAGTCCAAAAAAACAAAGCAATTTCCTAACTGTTAGATCATTCTAACAATAGAATGAGGTTCTTGTTCCTGCAAGTGGAGAGCAGATTTTAAATGAGCAGATTTGAGGTACCTGTAGCAAAAATTCAGACTCTGGAAGGAAGACTGTCCTCCTGTGATATAAAGTTCTGCCGAGCTCTAAGAGATCTTATTAGGCCATCCTTAACCTACTCAGGCTTGTTCTTACCAACCAAACCCATCACATCAAACCACAGTCTAACCAGTTGTACCAAAAACCCTTAGAAAGTAAGTTCAAGGCTCTCAGGGTCATTTTTCATTTTTACAGTTGCCCTTATCTGATGCCCTGCAGGCACTGGAGAGCCCAGGAGGGCCCTAATCCAATGTAAGGAACCTAGAGTTAGAGGCAAAAGTTTATCATTAAACTAACTTAGTACTTCCATAAGTAAACCGCTTTCTGATGTAAAGTGGCACCCTTAGCACATTTTCCGTGTTCTTCCCAGACATTTGATTCAAAATTTGAGAGTAAACTTTGACCCCTCATTTACTGAGGTCTTCCATATCAGACTGATAACCAAGGCTTATCTAGCCTTGTTTGAAATGTTTTCACACCCACATTTTATTTTCCACCTTAGCCCAGTGGAAGGATGTAGGCATTGAAACCACACACTCCTTACTTCAAACTTCAATTCTATCCCCTTTATAGATGGATGAACTCAGGCAAACTCTTTAACCTCTGTGAGCCTCTGTTGAGTCATCTGTGAAATGGGCTTATTTACAGGGTTATTGTATTTTTAAAAATATATGCAAGTCACCTGGTGTAGAGCTGGATTTGTGATAAACCTTAGTTCTCTTTCTTTTACCTTTTACTCTCTGAGGGGTTGTCTGATTAGATCAGTCCAGAATGCTAACATCCTTCATCAAGCAATCAAGTACAGATTGTCCTAAAATATTTTATTGAAACACTAATATTTCATTAATATTTAGCTTCTGACGATTTTATAACTATTCTCTCCAGCTAAACTATAAGTCCTATTCATTCATATGTTCATTCAGTCATTTACATAATACTCAATTAAAAGTGACCAAATGTCAATCACTGATTAATATTTTAAATGAATATGGGAATTCTGTTCTTAAGGGCTGTCTTTCCTGGTACCTGGCACATATGCTCACATACATGGGATGACTGACTGGAAGAATGAATACTTTAAGCCTCACAATTTAATCTTGAGGCTCAAGGTAAAATGGATAGAAACAGAGAAAGACTGGAAAGAAAAGAGATCAATTAGGTGATTATCACAATAGGCCATCAGAGGTAAAAACCAATATCTGAAGTAGGGAAGTGATAATAGAGAGGGAAAACCTGGGAGACCATTTAGGCAGGATATAGAGATTTTGAAGAGGAGAGTGGTTCTGGAGGTGTACTCATCAGGAATTACCCAGTGACTGGTTATCAGGGAGTTAGAAGGGAAGGAACTGTTAAACGTAAAAAACGGTATTTTGATTGTTAGTGGCCTTGCAGTCTGCAGGTACCATTAAAAGGCGTTGGGGGTAAAAAACTGGAGAATGTTTGGAAGGAAAGATGAGTTAAGTTCTAAATATATTTGCTTTGAGGTGTTGGTGGGTCTTTCAAGGAGAGATATGTAACTCTTAGTGAGAAATTTGGGACACACCACGAGATGAGGATGTAGGTGGAATTTTTTCTTAGAAAGACAATGTGGAGAAGCGAATTTCAGGTAAAGGGAACCAGTGTGCAGAAGCGTAAAGGTGAAAAGGGCCAGCAACCTTTACCCTGCTGCAATTAGTGTGATAAGATGGATGGAGGGTGTAGCAGGGGAGGACAGGAGCTGAGGCGGGCTCCATAAGGCAGAATCAGGACATCAAGAATCGTGTATGACAAAGGATTCTAGAATACGCCCTGTGGGTGACAGAAAGCCATTCCATATGGTCATGAGCTGATCATCAGATCAGGAAATACAGGATAGAAAAAAAAAAACCCGTGAGTTGAATTTAGTAGATAACACATGCTTGAAGACTTGAGTTGAAATTGTCATTTTCAAATGAGCTTTCCTGGATTCTGGCACTTGAATTCCCACCATGAAGACAAATTCTTTCCTGTTATGAGTCTCAATTAAGCTTTCTGCTCTGGATAAAAAGTTCCTGCTCTCTCTCTTTCTCTCCTACTCCTCCTTCGCCTTGTTCAAAGAAAAAAGGATGTTGACCTTTCTGACTCTAAAAATCTCAGCTAACTCTAGCTCTGGATTCTGAAGGAGAGGGATAATTTTTAAAGTCACCTAGGGGAGAGTCTATCAGTGGAATGCCAGCAGAGCAAAGCTGCTCTAGAAACTGTTTTTTAGTATCTATGGGGGAAGTACAGGAGGATTTTGGTAGGAACAGACAATCACGGATTTCTCTTCAGGCAAGAATCCTGTGGCACAAATTCCAGAGTTCCTGTTTCCTAGGGACTCCTCCTAGTTGAGGGTGGTCACACCTGATCTAATGATTCTGTAACGAGAAGCAGCATGACATTGCCATCGTATGCCTCTGACCCACATGTGAATGTGTTACCAACAGAAAGGAAACTTGGGAAATCAAAACAGGAAGGATTCTATTATCAGGCCAACATGCCCACAATTGCTGGGCTACGAATGCCTTATTGGCATTCCTATTCACGTCCAAGCCCAGCGTAATTAATCACTGATGCATTTGCTATCCCAAGCTACAAAGATATGTCTTGAAGCCTTTTCAAGTTTCTTCCAAGCTTCTTGCCTTGGCATTTTCCCAAGCTGCTTCTTGAAGAACAGCAAGCTGGTATTTGGAGCATATGGCGATGGTCTGTTTGTGTGTTCATTAAATCAAGATACCAATAAAAAGAAAGCAGAAAGCTCTCTGTCCTTTAAATGAAATTGTCAACCCAGATATCTGCTGCCTTTTCCAAACCCTAGCTTGAAATGCCTGGCAAGTGGAGCTGTGTTATAATGACAAATTAATTCATATCAGACTTTGATCACGGCCTGAAAAATTTTTTGACATCAATTTTCAGGAGTTGCATTTCGGGAATCAGAATTCATTTCAGTGCCTCCAATTCCTAACAACAACAGCAGAAAACTCTTGCCCTATCTGTAGTGCCTTCCTCTGAGATGAGGACAGGAGGGTGAAATTTCAGGGCTGCGAGATAAGGAAGGCAATCCTGGGGGTGTTTCGGTGTGCATGGTCTAACCCGACAGAAGGGGGCCATCTTGCTGACTTGAGGTCTATGCACAAACAGTGCTGTGGTTGCCTCCCTCTCCCTCATTTTGCCTTGCTCTGTCCTCCTGCCATGGAACATGTCAAAAGCAAATGAGAATTGAGAGGATTCAGCTGAAAATAGAATTGAATTCTATTAGTCAGCCTAATAGTGAAGGTGCATTTGGAAATACAGTGTAGTATAGCTAATGTTTACCACTTGACTACTCATGCCCCAGGCTCAAAATGCATAATGATGCACATTAAAACCCAGCAAACAGAGGAGCTGGAATCTCAAAGATAACCATACCTAACACCGGGTACGACAGAACATCTGCTCTTTAATTAATCTTACGTAAAGACTGAAGCACTGCATTAAGATGCACAGTGTTTATGACAACTGTTTTTTTTGTGGTTAACATGCTCCTGGACTCCCTCATGTAATTGTTGCTGCTTTGTAACTCACACAAAGCCCAGCTGAACAAGCCCCATCAGCCAGAAAGGAAAATATGGGCAGGAAGGGCACTGAGAAGAGAATATGGTAATTTCGGAATATAAATCAGGCCAGACACCCTTCATAACTTTCATTTCTTACTCATGGAGTTGGACTGGGTGGTAGAAACTTAATCAGAATACTTCATTATTTTAATATGGGAATTCAACCACGTATATGTTTTTATATTTATATATATACATATTACATAGATACATGCATATATAATATATTGTTATACATCACATTTTATATTTTATGAAGAACTTTCACATATTGCACAATGGTTAAAATTGTAGGCTTTGGGCCCAGATTGTTTGACTCTTTTCACTATTTTCTAATCTTCAATATTGGGTAAGTCATTTTACATGTCTGTGCCTCAGTTTTCACATCTGTGTAAGAGGCCTAATAATTCCATTTTTGGAAGGTTTTTGTGATGATTCCATTATTATTCTAATTACCATGTATAGTGTGTTTAGCTTGTGCCAGGCATAAATGTATTATTTCATTTACATGAATTAACTCACTTAATCTTCCCAATAACTTCATTGTTAATCAGCTAATATGTGTAAGACTCTTAAAACCATGACGGATACATTTTAAAGTATGCAGTAAATGTTAGCGATGATAATTATCATTGCTTTTTATGTCATGTGTAATATAGATTGTTATCTAATCCTCACCACTGCCCTGTGAGAATGGGGCTGTTGGTTTTCCCACATGACAGGTGCAGCTGAAGCTCAGAAAGATTAATTCATGGACCCAAAACCAGACACTGGGAGAAAAACGGAATAAGGATTCTAGCTTCAAATCCCCTGACTTCAAGTCCTGTGCTTTAAGTCCCTTCTTATTCTGAAACTGGGGTGACGAGTAACTGTAAAAATTGGAGGGCTGAAAAAGAGGAGAGTGGTTTGAAATTCATTGTGATAATGTATTTGATCACATCAATGCTACCAGATCGAAGCATGCTCAGCGCTGAAGGAAAATGGAGGTTATCTCAGATGTCAAAACACTTCCCTGTGAATATTACTATTTTGGACACTGGCCATTTTGTAAATTTCAATATTCATTTTTGCTCCACCACTCTTTGGTATTCCTGTGATACTCATTCACCAAGCCTGATAGTAACATTATGGAAACAACGAGGCATCAAGGTCTTAATTTTGTTCTGACATGGAATCTATTCCTATTTCCTATACAGGTTTGGCTGTTATTTTCTAGCAGATGCTTTAAGGTTGACACACATGAAATTCACACACTGCTTAGAATTAAGGAGAGAAAGGAGGACAGCAATGACAGGAAAAGATGAAGAGAGAAGCGAGACGCTTGTGGGGTTTTGTTTTGTTTTGTTTTTTTGGACACTGGAATGGAATCTTTATATGTAAGTATTTCAGGGCACTGACAACAAATTCTCCTGTTTGCTGGGTGAGCTTCATTCGGTGGTGTTATTTCCCCACAGATATTAAGAGTCTTTACATGATGAGCTAACCACACACAAACAAAGAAGGCAATGCTTATTCCTATCCACCTTGTTCCTTCCACTGGAGGGGGCTCTCTCAACCCCTTCTCTTAGGATGTGAAAACAAACCAGATGGGTGTGCTATCTCCATCGTTTGGCCTTTAGCAGACTCTCTGGAACAAAGCAGGGCAGCAGGGCTTCTTGAAGACTTGCTTGGAGAGAGAGAGAGAGAGAGAGAGGGGCTGGATGGAGTCTTGAATAAAAATGATAGGTTACGCTTTAAGCTGAATAAAAATAAGCTATCTGAAGAATATATAGAAATGGCATGTATGCTGCTTCTTGAAAGATTCATTTTTATTTGTCTATCTACGTGTAAAGGAGAAAGGTAGATAAATCGAAAGGAAAGTGCCATTTCTGTAATGTTCGCTCTGGCAAAGGGTTTGCAAACAATATAAAAATAGCGGCTCTTCCAAAATGATGGCTTCATTTGAAGTTTATCCGTCTCTCTCCCCTCGTCTTGCCACCCCCACCCCTTCCCTCACCAAAAAACACACAAAAAAATTCAAAGCTATCTTCCCCCGACCACCACCAAAAAAAAATTATTCAGAGCTAGCATAGTCACGGTGGGGAAAAGACAGCGATCTTTTGTATGTTGTTATAATTAACTGGGCCTGTTTCATCATCAGATTATAGAACGGGGTGCAGTGTTAAAAAAAGAACTAAAGGAGGAAACCAGGAGAAATGACCATTTTAATTGCATGTTTATTCTCTCTTCGCTTTCCCAAATTGGTTTCGTTTCCTCTGAGTGGGGTAAGTGCCAGGGTATTCACATGAGCAGGGGCCAGGGTGGATTCCAACATTTACCAGCATTTGAATTACCTCCGGATGGTTTGGCGGCCTCTAAATTTATACCCTTGAAGGCACAGCAACAAACCTTCATCTCCTATGGAAGAGACTTGAAAGCATGCCAGAACAGGACCTTCGTCCTCTCTTCTTAGAGTCCTGGCACGTAGAATCACACGAGAAAACAAAAGGCATTTGTGAGGAGCCGTCCAGGAAGAAAGATTAACAATATAAACCGAGGTGGGGGGAAGAGAAAGAAAAGAAAAAGCCCTTTAAAATGGTTTTGTGCTTATTTTCATAGAACTTGCACAGTCTCTGAATATCCTCTAATCAAAACCAAATGCTTGTTGCTGTAAAGCACTCTTTCTTTGTTCACTGGTAATGCCCACTCTGCTTCAATGGGGTGGGGGCGGGAGCGGGCCTGGCTGGCTTATCTTTCCACCAGGAATAAACAATGTCCTCAAGGTTAGGGCATGTGGCCGACTTGAAAAAACTCTAGGAAAAACACTCATTGGCAGCTGGACGTGGTGCTTCCATCACCACAAATGCCTGATGAAAAACTTGAAGATTTTTTTTTATTCCTCTTGATCCTGAAATACATCAAGGAACAGGAATAGAAAAAGGAACTACTTCCTTTTTTCCCCATCTGTTTACCCCTCTCCAGGGTTTTTCTCCTTCCTTCTCAGCTCTTCCCCTGTCATTATTCCTCCATCTACTTCTGTCCCTCACTCAGCCTCTGACTCAGTTCAGAAATTCCATCAGTTTGCAACTTGATTGGCTAATGTTGTCTGACCTTGACTTTATGTGGGCTGGAAGGATTTCAGTCTTGGTTTTTATCAGGATTAGCTTTTTATCTGCACAGAAGTACCAGAGTAAGGAACTCATCTTCTCATCTTTCACCTTCGACTGCTGGTTTCTCCTCTAATTTCTCACACAACATGGGGAGGAAAAAAAGAAAGAAAAACAATGATTGTGATAGTTATGGTGATATTGACTTTTACTACAGGGCTGAAGAGACAAAGCCATATTCTAGTCCTGGGCTCAGGATCAATGTCTTTGGGTCACGCAGGGTGATGCTATTAAGGCAGTCAGCAGTGGGTTTTTTTTTAAGTCTAGACGATTCTTTTCAAATGCTTATGGGGTGTCCACAGCATCCTGCATGAGGGGAATGGGAAGGAAGAAGAAGACCATAGAAGCCCAAATACAGAGGATCTGCACCTTTTCATGTCGCCCCAGCTCCTTGCAACACAAATTGACTTTGCAAGATTGGCTCTGAAAATGAATACCCAGGACATCATTCTGTGTTACTTTCCTGTGAAATTACTTTTCTGAATGAAAATATTGAATTCCTTTGAAAGCAAGTAGTATAATATCTCTGGAAATGAAAATCCTGTGGAAATCACAAAGGGGAGAAGACTGAAGGATATGAAAGCTTTATATCTCTAAATGTTAGCCAGACCTAGGATTTTTTTTTCCTTGACAACAATCATAACTGCTCTTTCTGATGTTGATACACTGGGCGCTGGAATCTCCTAGATGCTTCTATTACAGATTTATGTTTTATCTACAGTAAACAGCCAATATCATTATCTTAATTTACTACAGCATTTGTATGCACTCGGCGCTTTTTGTAGTCTACTTGCCTAGCAAGTCTGACCTGCGGAATTTTCCTTGTCTCAGGGGGAACATATTGACTTAGCGCCAGGCTTCTGGCCGTCACAGACAGAGCTTCTGCTGAACTGACAGATGAACAGGGCAGATGCTTCGGAGGAGGTAGAGGCGTGGACGACAGGCCTTCTCATACCACAGCAGCTACCTGGTTGCTCACCATCACTCCTCAGATCATCCTGAGAGGGACGGCCTCCGCTCTTGTTACACCGACAGGTTCACCAACCGTAGGGGGAATTACATGCAAATCAAAGTGCTCCCTCGAAAAACATGTTCCCCTCTGCATCCCCTCACTCACTTAAGTCTCTTTAGGTGTGATTAGTTGAATCACCTTTGCTTTTTAGGTATTTTACATTCGATGCCATTTATTCTTTTGTCTGTTTTGTCTTCAAGAGCAAAAGGTGTCAGTTGTCAACTGAATAAATTATAAAATGCCTCTTTCACCTTCTTCCCAGATCACTAGTAAAAACGCAGGAAAGGGAACAGACACTAAAAGGAGGATCTGGACACCTGATCTAGAGAAAGGGGATCCAAAGCAGCATTATCTTTCTGTAAAGGAGATGGGCCCTCTGCCCAGATGCAATTGCAAGCCGGCCTGATGGTGGGACAGGGCGAGGCTGCAGATCTCATGGTGGAGATGCCGTCAGCCACGTTTGAAGAACAGGGGTTTGAGGTGATCACACCAATGGCTTGATTCCCAAAAGCTATAGATGCTTCTCGTGTTTACATCAATGAGGAGAAAAATTTTGAGCAATTTGAAAAAGTATCATGATGCCGGGGAGGTAGCAATGATCTGCAAGAATAAATGATGCCGGAGCCCCTTCATTTTATTTTGTACATAAAAAACCTGTTTATACAATTCCATAGTCATGATAATAGTATATTTGAACCAGGTCCTTTGTAAAAATCTTAAAATAAAGATGAAAGAGCGCTTGATGGTTTTTAATTTGGTGGCTATATAATTGATGGCACCCAAAGAAATCAGGTGAGAGATCCCTGAAGGAATGGCAGAGCTTCAGGTTCTTGATTCTGCCCGGCCATCTCCTTTTTAATTAAGAGATAGGTGAAGACTTATTTGTAAAATTGCAGATGACATGAAACCGGAAGGAATAATAAAATATATGTTTTATTTTTATTTATATATATAAAGAAATCTCAACAAATTCAAAGAATGACATTTAACATGCATAGTGGAAAGTCTGATACTTGAACAAAAATATGGCTTTGTGTTAAACCTAACACTTTGTATGTGAAAAGTAAGATGATTTGGGTAAATACAGCCAGTAAAAAGCACCCCTGCTTCTTCTGCCCCCACACAAAAGTTTCTTGGAAGACATTCAGCCTGCCAGTCTCTTCAAAGAGGTAGTCAAGCATTGCTTTGGATTTCCCCACACCTTTTTTAAAGTTGCTCTAAAATAACTCATTTACATCCTACATGTATACACGCTACTATATGATTTTTATTTACATACATGTTCCAGCCTATAATAGGTGCTCAAAATATCCATGAATGGAGTTTCTGAATCACTAAATTTCTGATGCTTCCTGTGTACCCAATGATGCCTTCATCACATGCACTCCTGTTCTGGGACATTCCTTTTTTGTATCTCCATTTGTAGAAAATGCTAGTAAGAATTAGTATCCTGAGAGAGCTCTGGCCAAGATGGAGGCATAGGTAGAAACCCTTTGCTTCCTTGCACAACCAAAAGGAGGATAACAGCCAATCTAAAATCAATAAACAACCAGAAATGCCAGAAAATCAAACTGCATGGAATTCTGACAACCAAGGAATTAAAGAAAAAGTCAAACAGAACAACCAGACCAGTGCACCAAGACAAAGAAATATGGCCCAAATGAAAGAACAGAGCAAAACTTCAGAAAGAAAGCTAAGTAACGAGGATATAGCCAATCTATCTGATGGAGAATTTAAAGCCCTAATAATCAAAATGCTTATGGAATTGACTGAGCTTAGTTGAAAAATGAGAAAACAAATGAAAGACACCCAAAGTGAAATAAAGCAAAATATTCAGGTAACCAACAGTGACAGGAAGGAAATCAGGACTCAAAGTGACGATTTGGAACAAAAAGGAAAAATAAATATTCAACCAGAACAGAATGAAGAAACAAGAATTCAAAAAAGTAAAGAGAGGCTTAGGAACCTCTGGGACAACCTGAAACATTCCAATATCTGAATTATAGGGGTGTCAGGAGAAGAACAACAGCAAGAAATGGAAAACTTATTTGAACAAATAATGAAGGAAAACTTCCTCAATCTGACCAAGGAAATGGACTTCCAGGAAGTCCATGAAGCCCAGGGAGTCCCAAAGAAGTTGGACCCAAGGAAGCACACACTAAGGCACATCATCATTAAGTTACCCAAGATTAAAGTTAAAGAGAGAATCCTAAAAGCAGCAAGAGGAAGCAAGAGAGTTACCTACAAAGGAGTTTCCATGAGATTATCAGCTGATTTCTCAAAAGAAACTTTGCAGACAAGAATGGGCTGAAAAGGAGTATTTGAAGTCATGAAAGGCAAGGACCTAGATCCAAGATTACTCTATCCAGCAAAGCTATCATTTAGAATGGAAGGACAGATAAAGTGCTTCCAAGATAAGGTCAAGTTAAAGGAGTTAATTATCACAAGCCATTATTATATGAAATGTTAAAGGTACTTATCTGAGAAAAAGAAGAAGGTCAAAACTATGAACAGTAAAATGACAACAAACTCATAAACTATCAACAAATGAACCTAAAAGAAAAGAAAAACAATGAAAACAAAAACTAAACAAACAAATAGAACAGAAACAGAATCAGAGAAATGGACATCACATGGAGGGATTTCAGTGGCGAAAGGGAAGGGAGGGATAGAGGGGAAAAGGTACAGGGAATAAGAAGCATAAGTAGTAGGCATAAAATAGATGGGGAGAGATAAAAAATGGTATAGGAAACAGACAACTCAAATAACTTATACGTACAACCCATGAACATGAACTAAGGGGAGGGAATGCTGGAGGGTTGAGGGGTACAGAGCAGAGGGGGGATAAAAGGGAGAAATTGGGAAAACTGTAATAGCATAATCAATAAAAATACTTTAAAAAATGAAAATTCATGAAAAGATAATATGACAAATGCAGGCACTAAAAAATTAATTAAAAATAAATTAAGCACAGCTCAGCTCAAAAAAAAAAAAAAAGAATTAGTATCCTAAGTCACACTTCTGTTAGTAATTTTTAATACCAAGTATTCTCAAAGTCATTAGGCCAAGGTGAGGCTCATCACCAATTAATGCTCCTCTAACATATAAACACAACTCCAATGTTCTTTGTATTTGAGATAAAAAAATAAACAAAAAACTCAGGAGTACAGACATCCCTAGACATGACCAGGGGCTGATTTTTCAAAAAGGGTACCATTCCAAACCAAATATGCTAAAAGCAATTTTACTATAGCATAATGGCATGGAAGAGATGTGGGATATTCCAGCCACTCTGGGGGCTATCGCTATCTCTATTTAATCTGTAGTTACTTAAAGCTGGACTCATTTAATAAGTATTTAGGGTGAGAGGCGGAGTGAACAGAGGAGTTGGAGATGATAAATCAGCTTCCTGATACTACCACAGGGTTGATGGCTATGGGTCATATCTGATCTTAGGATTTTCTTTTCATGCTCAAATAATTTAAAAATCACTGACAGTTGAGTTTTTCCACATTGCTCTGTGTAGCTGTGGAATCACAAGTAATTAATATAGAGAAAGGACACTGAGATGCAGAAAAACACAAATAGCACTCAAATGCATCTCACTTATAGGCAGTGGAGAAACTATGGGGTGAAGGGTAGATACCAGACACTGCTGTTCACTGGCAGTTAGCGCCTCCTAATGCAGCGCCTACCTACCACGGTACTTGCTACCCATTGTGTAACTTTATATTACATTACTGCATCATTTTGCTAAAAAGCCTAAATTAAAGAATGTGATATTTCAAATGTGTAAAATGCAAGTGTTTCTAGACCAAAAAATGCCTGTGTACAATTTCAGAAAAAACAGTTGTGTGTCCGCCCAGGTTTGAGGTTAAATATGCGCTATCATAAATGATCATCTTAGATGTTCAGTCTCAATTTAGAATGTTCTTTTCTGGTGTTCTGATAAACCAGGAGTGAACATGGAATCCTGGTATTGACAGCCAAGCTATTTCTCTTCAATTTACTGTTAGCCAATCAGTGACAAAGACGTTCTTTGCCAGACCTTGTGTCTTGAGTTAGTTTGGAAAACATGTGAATCCAGCATTTCCTTCCTTTCTCCCATCTGTGATACCTTCCTTCCTCCTTCCCCACTGTGATTGGTGCTGAGGACCTGGTAGGGAAAAAAGAGAACTGTAAAGCAATCATCAGAACACAGTATGGCCAGTGCTACTTTAAAGGTCATATGGAATTAACAGGGAGCACAGATCGGGGGGTTGGTGTGTTCACACGGGATTTTCTGAAGGAAGCAGCAACTAGGTCGAGTCTTGAGGTGAGTGTGTCATTTTCAGAATGCAAATGAAATGTCAAGCTATAGAAGGATTTTTTTCCAAACTTCCTAGTCTTTCTTGAAAGGTAGAAGCAAGATCTAACAATTACTTTTGTGGTACAGTTGGATCATCCCTTCTTGCTCTCTGTTCATTAACTTTGCTTTTCATTAGAAATAAATTTGAAAAATCCAAAAGTGAGTTGAGCTAGTTGCTAAGCTTAATTATTTAAAAAAGGAAAAATCAGAATCTTCTCATATGCAATATTGAACAAATATTGAACAATAAATGAAAGGGAAATATCAATTTTTCTTTTTACTGGTGTAGTGGAAGCGAATGTCTCTTGGTGAAGAGAATTCCATTTCTTGGTTGTACAGAGTAGTAAGTGTGACAGAAGATGCTGTAATTGGGTGTCTGGAAGGCCTTACACACTGCCATACACTGAGTAACCACTGACAGTGTAAGAAGAATTCCAGGGAGGCAGATGGTGGTGAGGAGGGTGAGAAATACCAGCAGAGTTACTGATACTATTTGTATGTTGCAATAGGACAACCAAAGATCTGGATTTAAAGCACTACATGTATGTTACCCCCCAACTTTATTTTGGTTCAGTATTGGAAAGTCCTGGTCCAGGTAGGTAGAGAAATGTAGTAGGAAACTAACAGAACATTAGTCTGATACTTGAATCATTATTTATTAATGAAATGACTTTTCATTGCTCATTAAACCTTTAGGACTCACTTTCCTGATAGGTACAATGTGGGGGCGAGGGGCGAGGGCCATCTTTATAATAAATTAGCTCTAAGAGCCTATCTAATTTAAAAATTTTAACTGAATGGCCAAATTTAATTCCTGTATTTTCACTGAGTGTACTTTACTCTTATGAAATCTTTCACTTATGGATATAAACATACATATCTGGAAATAATATAGAAGGCATATTATAGCCTAGAGCTGATAAGAATTTGCTAATTTTGCCTGGCATCCATGTACCTCAAACATCTCATTTTAATTTGCCTGTCTAAACCTATCTTCAACTGCTCACCTCCAAGCATTTCCCATCTCATAATTCTCACAATCTCAATTCTCACAATCTCAATTCTCACAATTCTCTGAAAATGTCAAACATATCTTCACCACCCTCTTTCGACTTGCGTTCTTAGAAATTTCTGTAGCTTAGAGATCCTTGTATTCAAATTTAACCAGTCCTTTAAGGCCCATCACACAGGAACTGTCTCCACGAGTCATTCCTGATTGGTAGCTCCCCAAAGCTGAGGGGGATCTTTGCTCCCGTGAAGGCTAATTGGCTCTCATAACACTTGCCCACTTTCTACCTTGTGTTAGATTTGTTTGTCTAAGTATCTGTGTCCTCACTGAAGAGACACTGGATCCAATAATGTTTGTGCTCCCAGAGATTATCAGAGTGCTTGGAACATGGTGGGCCACCAGTTCATGTTGTTGGAAGGAATCAGGACAAATGATATTTTTAAATGGACACTCATTCACAATGAAAGTGTAAGCTCTTTCATCAGCACAATGTTCTGTATAATCTTTCCACCTTTTGCTCGAACCACAATTGGCCGCTTTCTGCTCCTGGAACTGTTCCACGCCTATTCCTGCCTTAGGGCATCTGCTGCAGCTGTTTCCTTGCCTAGCATACTCTTCCCCAGATAACAGCAGGTTCTACTCTCTCATTTCCATTGGATCTCTTCTCAGTGATGCCTCCCAGACCATCCACAACTTGACAATTTAATAGAACACTCTATTTCTTATCTCTTTCATTCTCTGCCGTAACACTCATGACCATCTGACATCATCTGTATTTATTTGTTTGCTAGCCACTTGTAGCCCCCGTCAGAATGGAAGCCCCATATGGGCAGGGTCTTTATTCACTGCGTATAACTATGCCTGCTGCACAGGAAGCTTCCTGTGACTTTCCTTCAGCATCTGCTTTTAGTCACCAGGGTGTCTAAGGCTTCTCTAGGCTCAGGCCAACTTGAAATCAGTGCTGCTTTCTAACTTCTACTTGTGGGAATTCCATAGTCTCTCTCCTATATTGTCAACTTCAGGTTAGGAACCTCTGATCTAGTGGAGCAGGGATCTGAACTACAGTGGTAGCCATATGATTAATGCTATATAGGAAAAGAAATGGGGAGGGATGAATAACAAGGGGGAAAAAGTTTTTTCCCCTTAAGTTTTTTTAAAGTATTTTTTATTATTGTTCAAGTACAGTTGTTTCCATTTTCCTGCCACCACTTTCCCCCACCCAACCCATGCCACCTCCCACCCTCAATCCTTCCCCCCTTTGGCTTTGTCCATGGGTCCTTTATACATGGTCCTTGACAACCCTCCTGCTTCTTTCTCCAGTTGTCACCTTCCCTGCTACAAAAAGAAAAAGGAAGATTTTTAATAGAGGGCCTCATAATCAGAAATAGAGCTGAATAGAGCTCCATTCATTTGTTATCAATAATACACTTTAATTTAAAAGAAGGCTAATGGTTTAGATTTAGCTCAGATGAGACTCAAGTATACGTGGAAGCTTTAGTAAGTGGCTTCTATGTACAAAGCATGTTAGGAACTTAAAAGGGCTTTATGGATTCTACTCTTAAGTTTATATTAGTGATATGGTGCATACTTAATCTTTGGTAAGAAATCCTTTGGAATGATCCATCAAACTTTATAGTGCTCTTGTAGAGAAATTTAATATGCATGGAATCGAATTGTTGTGAGATTCAGTGGCAGTTATACCCAGTCTACTTCTCTTAGAATGAACCTAATGACATATAATTATTTTGGAACCAGTGGCCACTTAGTTTCTATTTCTAGCTGATTATATGTATTTTTTTTCCATTAAAATCTTCAATAGGCTGCACCCTGATACAAACGGGCCATATTTGGCCCTTGGGTACTCCTATTGAAAACACAAATGGCAAGGGCTTTGAAGGGAAATGATACATGGGTGAAGGATAAGCAAGAGGAGAAGAAAAAATTTTAAATGATTCACAAAAATAAATATTTATTGAGCACTGTTGTGTACCAGCGCTGTCTAGGCACTAAGCATATAAAGATAGGTAAGGCATGCCTCCTGCTCTTGAGGAAATTAATGTCTCGATTTTCAGCCTATGTGACTAGGTCTGTTGGCTGAAGTGAAGAAGAAAGCAAAGGGCACTGAGTGTAGACAAGATTAGAGGTGAAGACCCAGTCTTACTGAATTTGAGATGAGAGCAATATAGCCAAATGGTCTTTGCTGTGCTTTTGAAATGAATCGAAAAGTCTAAGTTCTGTGGGAGAAAAGCAGTGAATAAAATGGTAGACCAACGTGATATGGATGTGAGAAGTCTGTTTTCTATTGGGAAATATACATTTGATACTTCATGGGTGGAAGGGGTTTTTCTTTTTTTCCTAATACAAGTTGGGACTTCTTGCCAAGTTTCTGCTTAGGAATTCTGAACTGAACTTCAAATGTTTAGGGACTTCTGTTTTAAACACATTTGGAGTTGTGGCTTCTTGTTCAAGGAAGAAAACCCCTTCAAGTACATCAAAGAGCTGTGAAAAAAAAAAGATACAATATGTTGACAATTTGTGTAAGGGCATCAAAACCAGAAAAATTTCTCTGTTATACAACACATATTTCAAAGTCGGGGGAGGAAGATTTCTGGTGAGAGGCTTCTGCTGCTTTGTTAAACCCCAAATACTTGGGAAATCATTTAGCACGTTCACTGTACCTAAAATATGATCTGGCTCACCCGGCAATTTCATACCAAGGTCTAGAAGCTGTTTTCTCTGGTGGGTGACCTCTAAATAAATTGGGAGGCTTCTCATTGCTGTGCCCAGTTGGGAAGAGCCAGGCAATAGAAGCAGGGAGGAATCCTCCCAGAACATCAGAAGCCATTTGATCCTAGGCCTTGGGGAAACTGCTTAAAAAATTCAATTGAAATCATAGTGGTCTGGATCTCATGAAACGATAATGGAAGAAGATTGCTTGTGTTGATTCAAGACCGATTTCACTCCTTAATCCTACTGAGAACTGGGGAAAAGCAGGTACAGAGTAAAATTCCTACCTGCTAAGGGCGAGCCCGCTACTGAAGTGTTGACAGAGGAACACAGTGCAATGTGAGAATCATGGGCGTCACAGCCACGCTGACCTGGTCTAGGGCTCCAGCTTCATCACTTACTAACTGGATGAGCTTGGGCAGGTTTCCCAACCTCTTTAAGCCCCTGTTTTCTCATTTGGAAAATGGAACCAACAACCCCAATCTCACCAGGTAGTTGCTTGTGTAAATGAATGTTAGGTATAAAGTGCCTAGCAGATTACTGGATGCCTAGGAAGAGCTCAACACATGTTTCCTTCTTCTTGTCTCCCTTTTATCTTGGGGGGAGGAAATAAGCTTAATTTAGGCAAAAGGGAGGGTTTTAAGTTACGTAATCAAGGAGGTAATGATTAGTATGCTAGTTCTAACTCTGCCACCACTAGTTGTGTGACCTGAGGGAAGTCACTTAATCTCTTTCATCTCTTTTTTCTCACCTACAAATCGAGGGTGAGATTGATGTTTACACATATTTGTAAACTGGAATAGAATAGCAAGTTAAGCTTCTAGGCAGGAAGACGCAGATCAGCAAAACGGTCAAGAAATCTGCTTTGGAGGATGGCTTCTTGAGTTCCAACCTGGGCTCCAAAACACAATTGCTGTATTGAGTTTGGCCTAATTACCAAACATCATTATGTCTCAGTTTCCTTACCTGCTAAATATAAACAACAATAATTGTTTATGTCTTATAAATATTAAGAGTAAAGGAGAGAATTCATGTAAAACGCTTAGCACATTTCTGGCACATAGTAAGTACTTAATACATACCTTTATTATCCCAGAGAACTCTGTTAGAAAGTCTATGGCATCTCTCCAAAGAGTAAAGATTGAATTGGAAGAGGATTCTTGAAATGTGATTTTGATCTACTGTGGCCTAAGACACTGAATAGACCTTTCAGACTTTTGTTCTATGGTGAGGTATAGACCGCTGGGTGTCCAAGTGTTTGGGAACCATCTGGGGAACAGCAACCACTTACCTTGTTATCAAAATTGAGCCCCTCTCTATGGAGTTGACTTTCTCTCACATTAGGAGTCCTTAAAAGAGTGCTGGGCCCTGGCTGGTGTGGCTCAGTATATTGAGTGCCAACCCGCAAACCAAAGGGTTGCCAGTTCGATTCCTAGTCCTGGCACATGCCTGGGCTGCGGGTCAGGTGCCCAGTATGGGGTGCACAAGAGGCAACCACACATTGATGTGTCTCTCCCTCTCTTTAGTCCTTCCTTCCCCTCTTTCTAAAAATAAACAAATAAAATCTTTAAATTAAAAACAAAGAGTGATGGGATTGTTCTAGTTTGGGGTAGTTTGCCTACAACTTAAGGAGCCTGCCCTACAACCATTACTGATACCTTCAAGTACTGAAAGTATAGAGCAACCCAATTTAGCGCTGCTGTTGTGTAATCAGAGTCAGCTATGCTATGGTTCTCATCAAACAAACCCACCCTGGGTTCCAACCTGAATTACACAGCAAGAATTGCTAGCCATATCCCCTTGGGCAGCCTTACCAAGGGCAGAGGTGATGTCTTTGGTCATCATTGCTGTGAATAATAAATACAATTCATTGCACTTGTCCTGCTTGCTGGTGTCTAGAAACTCTCTCTACAAAGGACTTCCAAGGATGGGGATGGCCATAGCAACCAGTAGTGCAGCCAGAGAAAAGAGGGCATGAGCAGGGCTAGACAGAGACCTTAGGAAGATGTAAGTGCTAAAAGGATTATAGTGTCTTACCTCCATCCCCACTACTTTTTTCCACATTATATGCAAATTTAAAAAAGTAAATTACAAATATGGGTAGCCAAATCAAACAAAGCTCTGATTTTTCTATGATGATTTAAAAATGTGTCTACACATACAATTTTTTAAATCCTTGCTTTTTTTTTTTTTTTTTGGTGCTCAGAACACATGTTAGTTTGCCAAGGATATTCAAGCCCTAGCTGATTATCCTGGTGATTTTGACCTTGGGATACCATACAGAAAGAGTGAGAAATCCACTAAGTGATTGTGCCTCTGATAAAATAATATAATTAAATAAGTGGATAGATCATTTGTTAAGTGTTCTCTTCTCCCAAAAGAAGGGCAGAGGTGTTAGATATTATATAGCAAGGATGTTTCCCTGTGAGTTCAAATCCTCAGCTGCAGTGACACATACGTGACTTAGGAGTGAACACACATTAATTTAGAACTCTGTTCTTCGAGATTAACCTCTTAATTCACTTCCTTTGTTCTAGTTTTACTTCCAGTAGACTATATTGTTGCCAGAATGATATCTTTTTAAACGGTGACCACAATGGTCCTCTATTTTTAACACTTTATGTGGAGCTTCAATATTGCCTACAGAGTAAGGATGAACTCCTTTGTTCCTCAAGGTTCTTTACAATCCCCTTTCTTCCTACCCCTTGAATTCCATCTCTCCCTATTGCCCCAACCAACCCTGTGCTGTAGCCCTGCACAAATGCTCTTCCCAGTCTACACATTGTTCTGATTGCTGCTCCTTCTGTTCTACTTCCGTCCATGCAGTAAACTCCCAGTCATCTCTCAGCACCCAGTCCAAAGACCCTTCCTGTGGACAGTGTTCCCCGATTCTTCACCCAGACTCTGTGTCTCTCTCCTTTGTGCCCCCACACACTGAGTTCAATTTCTATGGTCACAGTTTTGCTCTGACCTTTCAGGCATGGCAGTTTCCATGTCTGCATCCTTTTCACAACTGTGAGCTCCTTAAGGGCTGGGACCAGGCTTTGTTTATTTGAATATCTTCATTGACTTATACAGTGCCCAGAATATGGTAGATGCAAAATAATGCTTAATGAATAAATGCTATTACTAGTCAATACATTGGTGATAATACAATAATAATAATAATACCTACCTCTATGAAGGCAGAAACCATGTAGCTGGCACTTGTGAATGAATGAAAACCTAGAGCAGTTCATGGAACTACTTTGTGAACTATGAATGGCTGGTCCTGGGTGAGGCACTATTATTGTGATTGCAGCGAGTACAGTCCCCTTGCTTTCGTAGCAGTGCGACCATCTGTAAAGGGCCACAGGAGCCAGTTTTCAGTTGCCTGCTTCCCAGATAAGGAAAAAGCAGTGTTCCATTGACTGGATGTGTAATGGGGTGAAGGTGAACCTGCTGCTATTTCTTTCACAGCTTGTGAAGGCTGTAATGAAAAGATGTGAGAGACTCTTTCTCCCTGCTCCTGGAAGAAGAGTGTCATAAATGTCCAATTTGTCACTGATTGCCACATTGGCCCAGGGACTCCACAGCAATGAGTCCTTGAAACATAGCTCATCAGAAGCACACATGTTGAAAAAAAAAACTCTTTTATCATTAATTGAGTAGCAAATTAGAATAATATCTGCCATCAATTGAACTACTTCGCTGTGTCATACACAGTGCTAGAATCACATTTGATCTCCACATAATCACACAAATAAGGTATTGTGACTGCTGCAGGGAACACAAGACTCAGGTTAAGCACTTTTTCCGTAATCACTCTCTATATCAGTCAGCTTTCACTACATCATTCTGAGTAACAAATACCCCCACTGTTTTAATGTCTTAGAACAACAAGACTTTAATTTTTACTCATCGAGAACAGTGTCTGAGGTTGGCTCTGCCTCTGCTCCATCTGTCTTCATTATTCCAGAACTTACTCCTTATTTGGGGTATATTATTTTCATGACAGAAAGAAAAGTTCAATGACCAGCCTCTCAAAGGCTGTTACAGCTCTTCTGGATTATTACATACATTCCTTCAACTCACATGTCATTGGCCAAAGCAAGTCATATGACCAAATTTGAAGTTGAGGAGATAGGAGTTAGTGCTTCTTTCATAGAGCAACACCTCAAGTCCCATGACAATGGCCAGGATTGAATCATTGGGAAGAAATAATTAGGGGCAAAATAAAATCACTTAGTAACTGACAGAACTGGGATTCGAACTGAAGTTCCTTCTAATCCCAATTCCAAGTTCTTTCCACCATACCAAGAGCTTTATTATGGGAACCTCACTGAAGCTTCATTAACTTTCGTGACAGGAGCCCTGAGTAAAACTCCAAGGCTTTGATTCCTGAAATGCAGGAGAAGGAAGAACTAAGGTCCCCATCTTGTCACTTAACAGAATGGGATTGCAAGTGTGTGTCAGGGAAGTCTTGCTCTGTTGTCTGTCAGTGTAATTGGCATGAGAAACCTACTCTCACTCTGCAGCCCTTATTGCTCCAGTAAATCTCCCACTGTACCTCCCATTATCCCTCGCTTAAAGCACCGATTATTCCTTTATTAGAGCTCAGCCACAAGTAGGCCATGAATTTTTATGGCTTTCCTGGATCTCATAAGGCAATGAGAAGCATCTATTTAAACACAGTCGCTAAACTATACCACAGGTTTATGACCTGATACAGCATTTCAGTGCCATTTCAATGAAGCCGCACCTCCTCACCCTTTCTTTAAGCATTTAGTTTCCTTGCTGAAAGAAGGAACATTTCAGTTTTCCACTCTAGACCCTCCTAGTCGTACCTTGGGATGTGGCCAGGTTGAAATGCCAACATTGACTAAAATCTGAAGACCCCACCTTTGGAAATTACTTATGCCTAGGAGATAAAAAGTTCTCCCAGCCTCCTCCAGCTCTGTTGGGATATTTATCTGTCTAATTTATGTGTGCCTTCATTCTACAATTTATTCACTAAACATTGTGTAGCTACTATATGTCAGACAATGCGCTAGGCTTGACTACTTATGAGTCACTCAAGTTTTGATAGTATTGCTGTGGGTGGGCTGCCCCTCTATAAGGAAACAGGAAAGAAAGGAGAAACTGTTTCGTATGGGGCTTCAAAGTGATTTCATGTACACTGTCTCAGCTGACTATGTCTGTAATCTTTACCATGCTCCAAAGTCATCCCACCTTGGATATGGTGTAGCTGCTCTTCAGTTTTGTTTGAAGTCTCAAGGATAGGGTTGTGCACATTGGGTGTTTGGATCTGAACATAGAGCTCAGTTAATGAGGAAAGAAACATGGTCCTCACAGCAGTTCAGTTGCTGAAAATAATCAGTGTTTGCTAATAACAAACTTCTAAGAACATCCTGACATCAAGTAACTATCTTTAGCTTTCACATAATGAGATTATTTTAGCCTGAATTTTTCCTCCGATAAATTAGAGACACATATACACATAGTTACTGGGTTTTTCATCTGAATTTTCACAGGCCCTATTAAACTCAACATGTCTCAAAACAAACCCACTATCTTTGACATCTTCTTATTCTTAAATTTGCTCATTTTTGTATCCTTCTCTCTTGGTCAATGTGCAAATCATTTACCTATTCACTTGCATTTGTAACCTAGGAGACAAGCCTTGATTCCTCATTCTCCTTTACCTGCCCCATTCAGTCAGCCACTGAGTCCTGCCTTTGCTTCCTTCTCAGCATCTTTCAAATAAATGGTGTCCACCTCAGCTCTTGTGCCTCTGTCTTTCTTTCCCAAGATTCCTACAGCATCGTTTCTCATTGTGGTCTTTCTGCCTCTGGTCTTACTCTGCTCCAGCCCATCTTAATCACTGTTTTCAGAGTGACCTTTCTGCACCCAAATCGGATCCTGTTACTCTCCTTTCTAAAGTCTCCCTTGGTCCTTCACTGTGTTACTTTCTTTTTCAGCACAGATTAACAAAATCCTTCACTGCCAAGCTCTTCACCGACCCCTCCTTCTGTAATTACACTTTCTATCCCCCAAAATATACCTTACAAACCAATCATGGCCACTTGCACTCCTTATTTCAAAAATCAGCATCCTTGTTTTTATCCCCACCTATACTGTCTTCCTTTGTTCTGTTAGATGACTTCTACAAAACCCCAAAAGTTTAGTTCATATCTTTTTTCCAAAAGAAAGTGGCTCACAATCTCATTAGACAGGATAAATCCCTTCCACCTTTGGTTCCACAGAGACTTGAACTTCACTTATTTCCTAATTTTTTCATTTCCTCTACTCAACTACGAGCTCAGGGAAGCACAGTTGTATTCTATACACCCTGTGTTTTACTGTTTAGTTAGATTTTTCATGCCCTTTGTCTCACTGATCTTCCAAACATGTCAGATAGATCACTATTATCCCATTTTACAGATGATGATCAGGTTTACCTAAAGGCCCAGAGGTCAAGGCCAGGTGCCCTCACTGCTACACACTCTTGCTAATGTACTTTGTTGTTTGCAACAGTAGCAGGAGCTTCTCACATGTAGATAGGAGGGGCTTGGCAGAGGGCATCTGGTTAGAAAAGTGGTCCAGCTAATTTGCCTTCAAGCTGTATTTGCAAGGAAAGCATAGAGGTTGTATTTGGATTTTTTAAAACATCATTAAAAATTGTAATGTTTTCTGAAGCTATTTTTATTTCATACTTGTATAAGATTGAGGAAAATCTGAGTCATCTATATTAAAAAATACTATCATCATGGAACTCACTTTTTTTTGGAAGCGAGTTTTAGTTACTAGATGAGAGTCTGGGGAGGGGTTCTGGCCGCTCTTTGGTGGGGTTGCTATCTCCCTTAGTGCATTCCCGGGCATAGATTATAAACCCAGCCTAAACCTCATAAGGGTAGCCCCAGAAAAATGTGTTTACCAGGTACACGCTTAGGGTGCTGGCTTCATATTGCAGGTGGATATAATATGTGTCCACATGAACATTTCTGCATCTAAGAAATAAAGCCACTGCTGGTTTTATCTATCCTGTTGATCAATAACACCTGAATGAGGACACATATGGCATTTTTTTTTTGGAGTTTAGGACTAAGAAATTGTTTCTCCTAAAGATGTACTTCCTTTTATCACAGCAAGAATTATGGAAACCAGTAGTCCCAAAACCTCAGCTATGAATCGGAATTACCTGAGAACATGATAAATATACTGATTCCTTGGTCCTATCCACAGGAATTCTGACTGAGAGACCTGAACAGGGGCTGAGAGATCTGTTTGTTACAGAGCAGCTTGATTCCCTAGCCCTCTGCGGTGCACTCATTAAACCACTGTTCTCAGCATTAGGACATCTCTAACCATTTCAGCCTGGGATGTGACTTCTCCCATGGCTGTGAGCATTGGGCTGAGGATACTCCCTCTTGATTCCTGGCTATAAAAGGGTCTGGCTTGGTGCAGAAGACAATATATACCTCTGAACCTTGGCTTCTTTTCTTACCTCTGGCCTGAGGGCACTTGGTCCTGGTAAAAGGTAAGCCCCAGAACTGAAGGAGCTCTAGCTCCCCAATCCTCCACCCTCTTGAATCTGTTTGTCTGTAAGCATGGAAATAGGAGCTCTGGATCCACAGAGAAGAGCGTCATCTAAGCTTCCAAGCAGGCATGTATGTGTCAGTAGAGCACTGACTGGGAACTTGAAGTTCTCAGAAGTGGACCTGCCCGAGGTCATAGAGCTGCAGGGCCTAAATAGGAATCTGTGTCACTTAAGTTTTAGACCAGTGCTTGCCCTACTACAGCCGGTGGCTGGCTGCCCTGGACACTGGAAAGCTATAGGAAGGGACACAAAACATGGGATTAGAGTGACTGCTGCATATTAAAAAAACAGCCCTTTGTCTGTCTTTGAACAGATCTACTGTTCATGTTCCCATTATTAGGACAGAAACTTCCCAGGAGACGGGCAGGAGGAAAATGAGAAAGATTCGAGGAAGCTTCATATTGGGGACATTTATTTTTTCTTTTTAAATTTCAAGTTAATATGAAACTCCTTATTTCTCCTCTGCATCCTTAGTGACTACCAAACAGAATTGATTTACGTTACTTTCTCTAACTGGCATTCTAATGGGTCCACAAGAGGAATATAAAATATTTAATAAAATAAAATGTGACAAATGAACTCTTTGAGTGAAACAAGCCATATTAGTGAGATTTGCAGATGCAGCAGAAGGAGGAAGGAGGTTCTGAGAGCTGGAAAGAAGCCCAGGTGAAATTGTGATGGGTTTTGAAAAAAAATTTTTTTTAATTTTAAATTGGAGGGATTTGACCATATTATACATAATCTGATGTATACATGTATACATTTCATCTTTCTTCATTCGCCATTCTTTTGTCGCTTCTCATTTGCTGCAGTCGGAGCAGGGTTCCCTATTATGTAAATAAGGGAATGAGACAGATGGTGCCACAAAGCAATGAATTCATTTGGGGGAGGGCTTTAATTATGGATGGGTGGGCCCGGCTGTGTTTTGGGTTCAGCAAACGTCCCAAAAGTTATGGGATTGGCAAAACCCCAGATGCAGTTTTCCAGGCACATTTTAAAATCCTGTCATATTTGCAGGGGAATTGAAGTTGGGATTTGTTTCTTGTTCTTTATTAAATTCCTCAAGTTACTGGCCTTAATTTTTAGCCTCTGAAACTGTGGAGGAATTTGTACAGTGTTTTCAGGAACTGCTCTATAATTTTCTTAAGATGAAGGTGTTTCATAGGTACTACTGAGCTTTTGAATAATCATTTGATGGATTATCAAACAATTGGAGATCCAAAATATTATAAGAGGAAAATTAAAATTATTTTCATAGTTCCAGGTATGATTGTTCTTAATTTGTTGGTATGTTGAATTGTTGTATTTTTAGTACACTTTTTTTATATTATTGAAATCTCACTACACTTGCAATTTTGTACCTTGTTTCATCACTTAATACTATATCATAATCATTTCCCTATATCACTGTTTATTCATAAATTTCATGAAAATGTAATTGTTCATTGACTTTCTGAGGTAGTCACTTGAAAAAATAAAAAACCTGTATTTTGTTTCACCCAGAGTCATGTAAACTTAATCCTTAGACAGTGTAGGTTGCTGTTGGTCAGATAAAATTTGTGTGGCAGAAACAGATGAACAGAATAATCAGAAATGGCTACAGGACTTTTGGTGGGGTGCTATTTAAGGTCAGTGTCAATGATAAATTGATTAAAGTCATGTGGCAAGTTCACAGTCAAGGGCAGCTCAAAGAGAGACCTAAGACAGGCTGAGCTGAGAACATAGTATACACAAAGGACTCAGAGCTTTGGATATTATTACATAAAAAGCAAAACGCAAGTTAGGTGAAAAGTTAGGAGAACAAAGTCGACCATTAGCATTTGTGAATTTAGTATCCGTGAATTCAACTATTCACCAGGGACCTTGCAAGCCGAGGATATGGGGTGATTTATCATTTTGCAGCAATAGCACTTTAAATCACATGGGTTTGCAAAGCTTGTGTTTTGACCGAGCCACTCAATCTGTGAACCTAGCCAAACACCCAGCTTTTGTGTTTTAATCAGTTTTGTGGTTTCACACTCCTTCAAGAGAAATTAGCAATTTTTATAATGTGATGAATTGTATATCTTTGTGAGAAAACTCTACAAAAGAAGAACATCAACTGCGAGAGCTGGTGCTGAAACGGAATGGAAAATACGAAGCCTAAGGAAGGGATCATCCCTTGCCAGAAAGCCGAATGGAATATCACACTCGGCTCTGTGACATAAACGATCACCATACGCTCTGTACAGCATTAAGAAAAAGGTATTTGTGATTCCACTCTAGGCTGAGCACTCTTACCTGCAAATACTGCTCATTAAGTAAATTATCAAAGTGCAACTTACATGTTCCAGTTTTTCATTACTTCTTTTTCTGGGAGAAATTATATCAGAGTGATATTTGTGAATGTGCTAATTCACTAAGACCTTGGATGTATCAAGAATTTGTTTTAATGAAATCTTGTTTCAGTGAGAAGTTGCGGTGAGTCCATTTGAACTCTGACAGATTTTTAGTTCTCTGTAAGTTCCAGAGAAATGAGGTAGGGTAAGAATAACCTATTGAGGAGGGAGCGATGAATTTACTAGGCAAAATGGGACTGGCGTGGACCAACAATGATTCATGTCGGATGAACCAAGGGAGAGCTGACTGCATTTGAATGCTGAATGTACCTGTGACTGATGGGGGTGACCAGAAGAAGATCATCTTAAGCCACCATGCAAATTTGCTTTGATATCAGATTGGAATATGGCAAAGAAACTGGGTCTAAAGGAAACCATGCTGAGGTCTATTTAAAAAGCAATAAAAATGGAAACTATTTCCCACAGAATCCATATACATAGCCCTGGATGATCACAGGCAAATTTCTGGAGAATATAAAGTTGACTTCTAAAATCTCCCACAGAGGTGGAGTCCAATAGACCAAAGTTGAAATCCTGTTTGATCATTACAATTTACACTACTTTGTTCATTTCACCTCTCTAAGACTCAGTTTCCTCATCTGCAATTAGGAGCAATACAATTGACCTTACAAGATATGGAATAAGCCAGTGCTTCACATTGTCTATCTATGTACCCCCAATATCTGAGCAGAAGGTATTTGTTCCCCTGAAAGGACCAGAAAGTTAACTACAATGCAGCCTGATGCACACACTCATTTTTGTTGTTCTCTATACCTAATGTGCTCCCAAGACTGCACTGTCTCCAGCAATCTCTGTAGCCTGGCCCCCCACCCTGTCTCTTACCCTGTGAACTTCAGCGTCACTGGCCTTCATTCTACTTCTCGAATGTGTCCTAATCCCCACCCCTCAGAGCATTGGCTCATGATGTTCTCCCTGCACCTACCTCCCTGCCGCCCCCTTACACCCTGACTTTTGCCTTGTTAGCCTTCTCATCCTTCAAATTACTCTTCTCTTGCCTTTGTTCTTGGATTTGTAAGAACTGTGTTGTTTTTATTTGTAGCCCTTATCCAAGCTTTTGTGACTAACTCATCTACCTCTTTCACTACGTTCTAAATTTCCTGAGATTGGGGGCCAGTTTGATTTGTGCCCATCATTGGGACACCCCACGCTTAACACAGTATTCAGTAAATATTTGTTGAATAAATAAATCAGCAAACCTTAAAAATCCATGATAATTTTTCCCTTCTATATTATCCCTGTTTTCGTAGTTACTTGAGATGAAACATGCCATCCTAAAAGAATACTCCTTGAATCAAATGGTCCCTCTGGTCCCTCCAGGAAGCTGTGTCATGCTCTGATTTTCCCGACACTGATCCCCTGCTTCAGCCACCAGATCATCTGTCCTTCCCCCAGTTTGATCACAGGGCAGGAACTGACACCATCGTAATGAAAAGTATCTTTATTATTCTCTCTTTCTGCCCCAGGATCAGCTAGTTCACTAGCAAATACCCACTACCAGTGTGACTAAGAAAGAAAGGGTGCTCTGGGAGAGCTCTCTGTTGAAGCCCCTACCATGCTTAGGTAACAGGCCTTCCTATATCCATTTCTCCGAAAGAGGCTACACCCTTAGAGAAGATTCACCTCAACAATAAGCACACAAGGAGGGTTCTTCCTGAGAACTTCAGGTAGAGCTGACAACCCGGGCACTTCCTCTTAGACTTCAATTTCATAGCTTATGGTTTGGATGGCATGTGGGTCATGTTGTAAAAGAATGACCTCAGTTGACTTACTGCTTTTTCTCTCTGTATATAAAAATCGGAAAGCTTAAATCCCTGGAAAATTATACAGATCATTTTTCCAGGGTGAACCTTGTTCCATTTTGTGCCCTCCATCTGCCCTAGAAAGAAAAGGGAACTATTTTCATTACTGTGAAAGGCAATCTTTGCCTCCCACCAAGTTTCTTAAGATGAGGAATTCTCCAAATAAAGATGAGGGCTCAGATGGAAAGTGAACAAAATAATAGATAAATGTCTACTGAAGTGTTTCTACTTCCCCAATTACATTTTCAAACCCATTTTATGAGAGCCATTCTTTCAGGAATAACGCTTTTCAAGCTATTAAAATACATATGTTTTGTTATAGGAGAAATTATAGAATCTGAATCAGACTTCCTGGGCTCAAACCTGACATACTAGCTGGTTTTTTTTCAGCCTTTCAATGCCTGCATTTCATCATCTCTAGAATGGGATTATAGTAGGACCCATTCCATAGGCTTGCATAAATGACAGATTTGAACTAAACTAATGGTGCTCTGCTTAAATCCCTTGTTCCTTAAAAGAGTCTTCAGAGATAATGACTCTGGCAAATTTGAGAATCAAGTCCAGGTCTGACCATTCTAGGAGAAATAGTAATAAAAGTCGCATTTTCTAGTGAAAAAAGTTGGCAATTCCTAGGAACAAAAAACAGGTAAAACCCTTTTTTTGCCTATTTATCTAACTTTATTCAGTCATGTACAGCTTAGTTCAGTCCCTTCCTAAGAGCTATTTCTGAGAAAGGAAGGCAATATTTTGCTTTTATATAATGCTGTAGAAAACATTAGTGTCTTTGACATTTTTCTTTTTTATCAAAACATTTTTTCCAAGTTTCTTAAAGGAAAAAGGTATCTTATTTTAATTTTTAAGTTGGATAGCTTCTTAGTTGAATAATACGTAATTATTAAAATGACCATTATGAAGACATGGAAAAATTAAATTTATATTTTAATGGCTCACTCAAAAAACATTTGAATGAATCATAGAATGAATCCCATTCTATGTCAGGCCCTGTGCTAAATTCTGTGGATACAGGCATGAGATGTAGCCCTGATTAAAGCAGTTTACATAAAATAGAGATAGTCAAGTAAATAGACACACACCTGAGTGATAGCTGAGAGCTTTTTCAAGGTCAAAGTGTGGTTTGCCAGGCCAATGGGTAAAGGAAGTCAGCCTGCAAGAAGGCATGGAGAAGGGGAGAGCAACATTGCATTTGGGAAAATGGAAGTGGTTGGGCAACAGGCAGAAAGAGGAGGATGGAGAGTTGAGCAGACGAAATCATAAAGGTGAGGATTCCATGCTAAGAAGTTAAGAGTTTTATAGTGAGGGTCATGAAAAGGCATTAAGGGTTTTCATTAATGAAATAATATAGATTGATTCACAGTTTTGAAAGCCCAGTCTAATAGCAGTTTGGAAAAAGAAGAGGAGGTAGAGATCATAGAGCTATGGAATTCATAAGGTAATTGATACAATTTTGGCAAGGAAGAGCAAAGGTCTCAGTTGTCATATATGATATGTAAACTTGTGTTTTCTTCTCTTACCTAATGCTAACAAAGCCACCCATTTTTGATAGCCTTATTTTCCAGTTACACTATTGCTCTTATATCCAGCCTACAAAGTAAAGGGGGGAATTATTTAAAGAATTTTTTTAGAAATTAAGCACTCTGCCAATTGCTTTCACATATTAACAACGTTGTGAGGTAGGCATTATTTTTAACCATTTCCAGCTGGAAAAGTCCCTGAGTCACAGTTGTTGTGAATATACTTCCTTCTGGGCAAAGATTTTCTGAAAGTGGAAACTGCATTGACTTCAGAACTTTGGAATGTCATTAGAACAGCAATAATTCTACTCAATATTATTCTTATTTCCTGCTCTACATCCCTCAATCTAGTCATCTGTGCTATTCATCAGTAAATACCATGCCTCCCCTCTCTGGTGGCATATGGTAGAATTGCACTTCCTATATCCTTTTGCTTGGGTGGGACCTTGTGACTAGCTCTGGCCAAGAAGTTTGAGTGAAAACGATTCAGGTTGCTCCAGAGCTGGATCATTTAATTGCCACTATGAGACACTCCAAAGTTTTCTTTCCCTTCAGCAATGTTATTCTTTTGGCTTGAATCCTGGACTGAGGAAGACCGTGATTCTAAAGCAAAGTTCTAAGCTTATCTACAGTGGTCATGTTGTATGAGTGTTATTTTAATCTAGAGATTCTCAGTCTTGGTGCTATTGACATTGGGGCTGAGTAATTTTTTTGAGGGTAGAGAGTAGGGCACTAAGGAGACTTGAGCAATAGATGCTACTGCTATCTCTATAGCTACCGACATCTCTACTCACTAGTTGTCAGTAGCATCCCTCCCCCAACTATAACTACCAAAACTGCGTCCAGACATTATCAAATGCCCCCATGGGGAAAACTGCACCTGGTTAAGAACCACTGTTGCAAGCCACCAAATTTGTGTTCATTACTGTGGTGTAACCTAGCTAAGACTGGCACGTACTCCAGTTTTTTGTTTTCATCTTTTACTCTTTCTCATGTAAGGTTAATTCTCAGTATATACTTTTGATGTGAAACATTGTTTTATGTCCTAATATTTTGGACCTCTTTTATGTATTTAAAGCTATACTAGACTTGTCAGGGTGATCACTTCATAAGGTATGAAATGTGTAATCACTGTATTGTACACCTGAAACTAATAAAATATTGGATGTCAACTATAATTGAAAAATAAATTTTTAAGAAAGCTATCATTTTTTTCAAAAGCCATCATTAGTTCAAATGCTATTAAAATTGCCCTTTTATGGTCCCCACTCAACCTAGTCAAAATGGTTTCTAATAATGTACATGTCCCTTGACAACAGTTTTCATTAAAAAAAGTAGAGAAATTTTTTATCACACCCCAATTTAGCTTATTTGCAATTCCCAGGTCACTACCATAAACTGGTTCATTTTGGTTTAATTGAGGATATACATAAGTTAAGGAAAACACCGAGAAGGAAGGATCTTGTTCTCAATGAGATTAAAATTCAGTTGGGAAAGTAACATGATTTCACAAGAAAATAAAAAGCCTAATATTCTGCAAATTCTTCTACCATGTGTGTAAAGTGATTATTATGGTGTCTGGTACTTAATAAGTACTCAATAAATGTTAATACTTATGATTATAAACATTATTATTTTTATACCATTAAAAAAATTCCCTATTGCCTGTATGTACTACACAGTCAACTCTTCAAAAGCAGGGATCATATCTTACTAAACTTTGAGTTCCCAATATTTGGCACTTTGGTATAAGAAGGTACTGAAAACTACACTGAATGAATGAATATGAGTTAAAAATCAAAGTGGAAGTATTACAAAACATTCTACTTGGCATTAGAAGAAGAGACGGAACTTCAGACTAAAGCATTGAGATATTTCATGATGTTACTTTTTTTAAAGCAAAAGGTGAAGAATTTAGGAAAAAACTCTTTTTATTTGGGGAGTAATAATTTCCATGGTGGGTTATTCTGTTTTTTTCTTTTGGGGAATGAGTAGAACAAGTAATACAGTGTGAGGTAAACAACAGCTTTGGGTCTAAAGACTCACATTGGAATCTTAGCCTTCCCATCAATGTGAAATCTTCAAGGAAAATATAATCTTCCAGACCCATGGTTCATCCACCTGTAGGATGATAATTATTAATAATATCTGTTCTGCATAAATGATGGGGTGTTATAAAGCTCTCTGTCATGTACATAAAACATTTAATAAAAATCCATTCACATGAAATGTGTTATTACAAGTTTACACGTACTAATGAGAAATCCCTAGAGACTAAGCAATGTTTTCCTGAGCATCTGGAGATGGATCTGCTGAAACTTATGGAAATGACTGATATTTCATGCCTGGGCAAGTAAAGTAGGAGTGAGGTGACAAAATAAGAGACTAGAGGCACTGACTTAAACGTAATAGGAGACCATAGTCCACTTAGTAGTGGTTAGTTAGAATTACCTGGAGTCAGACAATAAGAATGTGGTTCCCTGCAGAGCCTAAGCCTAGCCTCCCATCACCAAGAGTCACAAAAGCTGAGGGCCTCTACCGTCGCATTAGGGTTTTCTTCCTGCCTGAGACCATCTTGACTTTTGTGTGTGTTTCACGCCATTTCTCATCCTGTTTAAGGAAAATAGTTTATTAGAAAGGAAGAAAGAAGTCAGTGAGAAAATGAGGAATGAGAAGGGACTGACAAAAGGATGCTTGATTTGAGATGGAAAAAATGAGACAGAATCATAATTCCTATAGCCATTCAATATGTAAGAGCTTTTTTTCACACACACAAAAAAACAAGTTTTACCAAGTTACTTAATACTCCACAGAAAATTAGAGGGATCAATAAGTATGAGTAAGATCAAGAGAATTTGAAGAGAAGGGATGATTTGGGTGGCTTAGTGACATTCTGTGGCTTCTTTCGACATGATGTGGCCAATCAAGATAAAGGCTGTAGTTAAACCCTGCCTGAAATGCTCCTCAAACTCACTGACCACCTTTCCCCGAAGCTCCCTTGTGTGATGACAAATAATGGTCTGGAACAATGAGAGGCTTGATCTCTAGCTCTAAATATTTGACAGCCTCACATTACAGATGGAAGAGGCTGATTTTGATGGCCCCAGAGGAGGGAATGTGGGCCACGTGGAGATAGATTTTATTGCAATATAAAGATCTTTTTAAATATGAAGGTGTCCTGAAAATCAAAAGGCTAGAAGCACTTGAACAGAAAGTAGATACATACCGGCTGTGGTAAAGGACTGGAATATAAATCCTTTCCGGCAACATTCCTATCTCTTTAGTCCTATCTTCTACCCAGAAGAGACTCCTCTATAGCATCATTGGAAAATGGAGCCCTCTAGCCAGTGTTTTTGAGTGCTTATTTAGGTGTGCATGTTATTTGTTGCAGTTTGATCTTCTAGAAGTGGCAACTCATTGATTTATAGAATGAATTTCCTGGAAAGGGTAGAAGGAATGATATCCAGAGTGCAGGTAGAAGAACCTCATTTAACAAAAAAAAATTAATAGGAAGAAATCCTTCAGTTTGAGAACTTCCTGAGAAAACTGCCAATTCTACCACTTAATTTTTCTGTTTATTTATTGAAGATACATAAATGAACTATTCTCTGCTGAAGATGTTAATCAACATTTATTTAGCACTTTATAAGTTGAAAAATCTTTTCACATTTTGAAAATTTCATTGAGACTTCAGGAAAATTGCATTCATTATTATCCCATTTCACTGGAGAGGACACTTTGAAAATAATAGATATGGAAACCTGAATTTTCATCTCCATGTGGGGACTGTGCTGAAGACCGTGTATGCATTATTGCTAAGTCTCATAATACCTGTACAAAGGGGTTATCTTTCACATTTGACTCTCAGGAGGCAGAGACTGAGCATAATACAATAATATAGCCCAAGAGATGAAGTAGGAGGTGTTAATAAACTGGGCCACAACCAGCAGAACAAAGGGTCAAATATTCAGATCAGAGAGTAAAAGAAATGAGACTTCAGGGCTTGTTCAGCACTTACAGACATAAGCGCGATGCTCCGTGCTCTCAAGGAGCACATGGGCTAGGAGGATCTGGGCCACGTGTCTGCCTCTGTGCTCGGGGACCCTCAGCAACCAACTTGAACTTCACCTAATATATGTAATATAATCCCCACAGTAATCTCACCAGAAAGGTATGGAGAGACTTGCCAAAACCACACCATTACTGTGCAGCAAAGCTTGAACTTGTAGCATTCAAAGCTTCATATTTTTGCAAAGTCTCTAAATTTATCTGAAACTTCAGCTTCATAAACTTTATTATTCTCATGTTTAATCGATTCTCTTTGCCTGCAAAGGCTTTTCTCGCCTTTTCTTATGCCACTCAAAACCCCAAATTTTCAACAGATACACTAGTTCCCACTAAAAAAATTATTTTCTGGCCACTGTTCATATTTCATCGTAAATGTCTTCTTTATCCACCCTGGATTCCTGTGTTTCCCTCCTTGGAGAGAAAAAAGCCAAATGCATCTTCATCCCAAGGTGAACCTTCCCCCTGGCTCTGTTGTAGACTAGGATAATGCAAGGATTGCTAGAACTAGAACGATTCACTTCTCATCCAGGCTGTACTGGACTTGAGGGTGGTACTGGGTCACTTTCCTAGGCAGGGCATTTTTCATTTTGTTTTTGTTTTTCTTTTTTCTTTTTAAAAAAATTGTTCTTCAATTACTCTCCTCCATATTCTCCTCTGCCCTACCCACCCCCACCTCCCACATTCAATCCTAACCGCCCCCACCATTGTCTTTGTCCTCGGGTCATTCATACATGTTCGTTGAGGACCCTTCCGCTCCTTGGAAATAAAGAACAAACTGACAGTGACCAGAGGGGAGGGGGCAGGGGAATAACGGGGGAAAGAAGGGGAAGGGTTGTCAAGGAACATGTTTTTCCTTTTTAAAGAGAGCTTACTGCATCTATTTTAATCATAACAACAACCCTTGAGTTAGATACTATTAACAGCTCCATCAAACAAATAATGAAACTGAAACTTGATAAGAAATGAAGAAATATAGTCAGTGGCACAGAGATAATAAGTGATGGAGTCAAGATTTGGTTCCAAATGTATCAGAACCTAAAGATGATATTCAGGAGTGTAAAATGGAGTTGAGGCCTTCAGTTTTGCTATATTTCTAGCAGTAGAGTTGACCCTTGAACAACATAGACGTCAGGACCCTGACGCCTGCATGGCAGAAAATCCACCTATAACTTTGGCTCCCCCAACACTTAACTATCAATAGCCTACTGTTGACTGGAATGCTTACAGATAACATTAAAAAATCAATAAACACATATTTTGTATGTTCTATGTATTATGTACCCTATTCTTACCATAAAGTAAGCTAGAGAAAAGAAAATATTTTAAGAAAATCATAACAAAGAGGAAATACATTTACAAGATTTATTGAAACAATCTGCATGTAAGTGGACCTGCACAGTTCAAACCCATGTTGTTCAAGGGTCAGCTCTGCCTCTTTTCAAACAAAATGATACAAGGAACCCAAATATATAAAGGCAAGGAGCAGTGTTTATAGTGTAGTTTTTGACTTTCAACATGTTTGTATTTATGTATATTTACATACCCACATGTTTAGTGCATTCTTATTATTTATTATAAAAGCAACTGAAATATCTCCAAATGATGTGTTAATAAGCATAATTTTGAAATCAGTGGTTATGGATTATAATTGATGTCAGAATCCTGTTATTCTGGTGATTTGTTTTAGTTTCAAGGCACAAAAATAATGACTCCCATATAGAATTTTTTTTTACAAAAGATAACAGTATTTCAATGAATGAGCGTATCCTTCCATGAACAATTAGAGAAGATTGAAGGAGAAGCAATAGGATATTTTTGTTTCAGGACTGAATCACTAGCAAGATCTAATGGCAGCTCACTTGTGTCATGTGCTGAGTGTTTCATTTGAGGAGTGTTAATAAACTGACGCCTGTGTAGCTGGTTGAATGAAATGTCATTGGTAGGAAATACTTTTCAACTATATCTGATAACAATATAAGTTTTCTCAGTGATGTCATTAAAAAAAATCTCAGATGTCTTAGCACACCTCCAGTTGTCATTTCTCTGGGCCGTAAAAATCTACTTCATTTCCCATTCTGTAGATATTTGAAGTTTCTGTTTCCTTGTTGGCACTTGATTTGCAATTATAAGCATGAAAACATCAGAATTCTGAAAAACTGCTGTATTTTTGTTAGCTACTTAATAAATGGAATTCCTTCACTGACAAACACAATTTTTTTCTTCCTTAAAAGCTTTGAAATATTTGTACTAGCATCTTGCCTTCAGTTCATCATGTAACTTTCCTGTAAAAAAAGGCAATTCTGGAGCATACTGCCAATCTAATTACCAGCAACTCTGGAAAACTGTAGTTTTAAGGCTGAACCTTAATATAATTGATTATTTATATGGCCTGACCCAACCCTATTTAGAAAGACGTTTGCATATTTGTATGAAGTTAATGCCTAGTGTTTGACTCTACAATACTATTAAAGAGTCTTTAGCCTGCTTGAGCACGTTGTGCTGATAGCTTTAAAGGGAGCCGCTCCTTCTCTGCTTTTCCCAGATATTACTTCTCTATTATCTCTGCAGATGTTGCTACACTTTGACCAGTTTAAGTTAAAAATATCCTTTTTCTTTTCATCTGCATGAACCTAGCATAAAAAAAAAATAAGACACACGTTGAAAGCCACAGTATTAGTAGTAAAGTTCATCAAATGATTCCCCAAACTGGCAACTTTCTTTAATCCATCATGCATTTGGGATGTAAAAAAATTTCCTTCCTCTGTGGGTGTCTCATTAGAAAATAGAGCTCGGTGTGTATTCATGTGTATTGGCATGTACACAGTCTCACACTCTTATATTTGAATTGATTGTTAAAAAGTACTGGGTTTTAAATTTTTCCTTCCATGGACTCTGATTCTGTGTGTTGGGAGGAAGTGTGTCCATCCTGTTACCAACATGCAATTCGCCTCAATTGGATAACGTTACAACTGCTTGGTTAATGTTGAAAAAAGCAAGTAGAAAGACTCTTTTATTTAGATATGACTAACCTGTCAGGCACTACACATAACAGTACTTTGGAGTAGTCATTGCCTAAGACATACCACAGACTTGGACAATTGTGTGATCACAAGCACGTATTCCTCCAGTCTCCATCCATCACTATAGTTTCTTGGTTTTAAGTGAGTTTGGGAGAGTTGTCAGCACCATCTTCATTCCCCATATTATTCATGGGTTGACGTTACTGAAGCATCAATAGGTGCTGATATGCCGTATCAGATTTGCCCTTTTAATTCTCTCTCTCTCACCAGGTACGGTAAATCTTTCTAGTTTTAAAGGTCTTTTTACTTTTCCTGATAAAAAGGAGAACATTTAGAAATACAAAAATGAAACAAGGATAACTCAACATTTACAACAACTTTATCAATAAAAAGTCGCGCCAGGAGCCTCCAAGATTTAAAATTAGCACCGAAGCTATCTGTAATGTTATTTTGACTCCATACATTTTTTCATTCCTTTCTTATCGCAGTGTTGACTGTTGAAGGAGGATGGGAGCATGTGCCAAGCAGATGTCAGAGCCCTGCCTTGCATGGCATCATGTGCGTGAGCTGAGGTAGCATGCTTAACTTTTGTTCAAATTTATGAGAGTTGACATACACAGTCTTGAACTTAAAAAAAAAAACAACTTCAAGGCAGTGCTATAACCTTCCTATCCATGCCACATTTACCATAGGTTTGCACACACATGCACATACATATACCCCAGAAAAAATTTAAGGTCTGCCTCAAAACACACTTAAGTGGTGAAACAAATCAAAATTCCAATGACCCACAATGTGTTGAAATTTGAGTCTGTGCATTTTTGCTTATAACACTTAAAATGCATCTAAGATGTATTTATTATACTTTAAAGTGTATAGATTTGAGCATCTGTACAGAATTCCAAGACTTCATAAAACAGAATTTGAAAACATGGCATCAGATAATTTCCAAGTTTTTTTTCAGTCCCAACTTTCTATGTTTATAGCTATTTTCTGTAATCATATTACTGTCTCCATTTTTCCCCTAGTTTCTAATTATCTTCTTACTGCCTTTTGTGTTTAGTCTATTTTCCACAGATTTCTTTTTATCAGGGAACATACACATTTGAAATGTGGCTAGTAGAAATGAGGAACTTAATATTTCGCTTTAATTTTTATTAATTCACATTCAAATAGCCACATATAGCTAGCATCTGCTAAATTGAATAGTATAGATGTAGACTGTATATGCATCTATAAATTAATAATGTAAAACAATCAACTGAAAAATATATGTGAAATTTTGGTGAACATATAAAAAGATGCTGAAGCAACCAACATCAGATATCATTTTTTGCTCTTCAGATTGACAAGCAACACAAAGATTGCCAATACATATTTTCTTGAGGGTGGAAGAAAATGAGTTCTTTCGTACACTCTTGGAGGGAGAGTAATGATAGGGTCTTTTAGAGTCAGTCTGGCAGTATCACCACTTAACCCATCCACATCCTTTTCTCTGCAATGCCAATCCTGAGTATTGAAATGCTGGCAGAGATGGACAAGAAAGTTCATTGCACACCAGTTGTGTTACTGAAAAAAGTGGAAATTACTTAAATAGGGGATCACATGGGTGATGCACTACACAACTCCAGTGGGTACCATTCGTGTTGTAGTTTGTATGAATGTGCCCTCTGGGTGACACTCTCTGGAAACTCTGGTATGTCTAACAATGTCAAAGTTGTCAATTACTTATGCTACCTCCCATCTACACTATGAACTATCACTCAGCCAGTAAAAAGAATAATGTAGAACACATGTCCTAGTGAGTACATATGCCAACTAGACTGTGAGTGAAAAATACCATTTGTGGAACTGTATGTGCAATAAAATTCCACTAATGTTTAACAACAACAACAATTAAAAACAATCAAGAACACCAGAATTTTCTCTGAGGAAATTTAATATAAAGTATAAGGGTACAGGCTCTGGAACCAGACTACTAAGAACTGAACTGTCTGACACTTGCCAGCTATATGCTCTTGGAAAAGTGACTAAGCCCACGTTTGTATCAGTTTTCTTATCTATAAAATGGGTATAACAATAGTACCTGTCTCATAGGGTTGTTAAGAGGATTAAATAAATTAATCTATAAGAAGCCTTTAGAACAGTACAAGGCACATGATAAAACAATACTATTATCATTACTACTACCTACCTGAATATGCACATAGAAATATCCAGAAAAATATATACCAGATACTAGCATTTACCTCCTCACAGAAAGTCCTAATAGCACTATTCTAGATATTAATCTTTGATTGTATAATTCATATATATTTCTCCAAGACTATTACTTGCTTTTTATGGCTATTAGTGTCTTTAGTAATACAGATACTTTCAATTTTATGTAGTCTGTTATGTTAATCTTTTCCTTGTTTGTGCCTTGCTTGGAAAAGCTGTCTCAGTTCAGGGCTATAAAAATATTATTTTATTTATAAGTTTAGTTTATTTCTTTAAGCCATCTGAAATTTAGCTTTGTGTGTGGTGCAAAATAGTGATCCAGAATGACTTCTTAATATGTATAAATATATAGATCTATACATTTTTTGTGAAAAAAGAACTTTCTGCTTTACAAAAAATGAGATGATGTTACACTGGGAGGGAGTTTAATTCTGCATGCTAACATTGGGTTGCAGTTCAGAGGCCAATGACCCATTTCACTGGGGCCCATGGACTCCAGCTTTCACAGTTCCCTTTGCTTACCATCACCTCCACCATGCCAGAAAATGATTTAACCATGATTCCCCATTTGTTTCTCTTATGGAAGAGAGCTGCTTCTTGGACTGGTGTTTCTATGAAAACTGAGAATATCAAAGATGGACCAAAAAATGCATGCATGGTCTTTCTTACACCAAGATTGTTTTCTCATTCATGTTCCTGCATAGCTCTTTAAGGCATCAGAATTTGTGATCTGTGTGTCTATTCCTGTGCCCACATCACTTTCCTTAAATTCCCATGCTTTCTAGGCTCTGGAATGACTGATGTAAATATGGATTACCTATTTTTTAACATTTTTCTCTAGCCCACTTAAAAATCATGTGTTTGGAGTCCCAGTTAAAGAATAATAAAATGGACATTGATAGCTTACTACAGGCCTGATCCTCACAATGCTCTTGTGAGTAGCTATAGATTAAGACGCTGAATCACAGAGAGGTCCAATAACCTGGCCAACAAAACGTAACTGGTAGGATGGAGTCAGAATTTGAACCTTTACTGATACTCCACAGCATAGCTCACACTCAGGAGCAGCTATTGAATTTTTTAGGAATAAAGTAAGGCAAAGGAAAAAAATCAAGTAAGAAAAATTATTTTTTTAGGTTTAATATTTATGATTTTCCTAGCTCTTCATCAATTTTCTAGATTTTCAAACTTATTTGGTTCAACTTAAGTATGTTTCTCTTATGACATTAGCTAGCTCTTGGTATCTGTTTATATTTGTCTTCCCTGTATTGTTCACGGGAATCCATACATTATTCTTCGCAATCCTACTGGCCAAAACTCTGCTCCTTCAATGTTTACAAAGAGCACATTTAGAATTCTTATTAATATGGTCTACTTTTAAAATATATTTTATTTCAATGTTTTTTAATTTTGAATAATTCATAGATCACATGTCTTTTGTGTTATTTTGTTTCTTTAAGATTCTTAAATGAAGGTCTGACTCATTTTCAACCTTTCTTCTTCAGAAAAGTTGATTGGCTTTGCACTTCCCTGTGAATTCCACTTTGGCTTACATGTTTTATCACAAAATACTCTCTTTTCATTCATTTCTGAGTTGTTTGTTCATTTAATTTTGATTACTTCTTTAATGTAGCATTATATCAAGGGTACTCTTAAGTCTCCAAATAAATAGATCAGTTTTTTATACTTTTTTGTTTTTGGAGTCTCTTGCAGAAAAAAATATATATATCACAGGTTTGCACAACCCTATCTCAGCTCCCCTCTTTTCTAAGCTGAGACAGGAGCTTGTACTCCCAACCTTTGCAGTTGACTAGGCCAGGCAAATTCTGGGTGGAGAAGCAAGACAGAAGTGCCTGGGGACCCATCCAGACTGAAGCAATGAAAAACTCTACTTCACTGCAGTTCTCTGGTCTTCTTGTCCTCTTGAGTGGTAAAGGTAGAGAGTTTTGTTGAGATGGCTGAATCATAGGATGAAAGAATTGTTATTGGTAAGAAGGAGAAATAACTTAGAAATTTTGTGTTTTGGGGCCACTAAAATTTTGGGGCTCCTACCCTAACATAGACCTGGCCTAAACTGCTGATTATAAACTGTCGTTCATGCTTCCATCAACAACCTCATGACCACCAATATTTCCTCCTACGAACATGTGCAGTACTGGGGAAACTCAACAGAAACTTCTTAGTACTATCAGTTAGCAGAAGTGGCTGTGTGTGTGCTCCTCGTGTCCTCCACTCATTCATTCACTGACCCTCCCCAAGCCCTTATTCTGTACCAGATTATGTGCTGAGTTCTCTGGATAATATCCTCTATGAATAAGAAAGTAAAATGGGGGGAAATGACAAGTTTTCCTGGAAGTTTCATCAGACAGTAAATAAGGATGACTTAAAGCAGATGCTCTTTCTAATATTTACCGCCCGTGATTCCCCAAATTGCTGCATCCCTCATCTCCCCCACTTCCCTTATGATCATGGTTGATTACTGAATTTTCCTTATTTTGACCATTTTCCTAATTATCTCATGTTTTGTGGGTTTCATTTTTAGATAGCAGCTTGACTGCTGCTTTTGGTTCGTGCAGCTTTGCACATGCCATTGTTTGCAGATATGGTTTTGGCTGGGTCCTCATCTGATGAGCCATTTGTGAGTTCTGATTGAGTAGGTCACTTGTGGGCTCACTTAACCACTTGCCCTTCATCTGATGGTGCAAGTGGCCAATTGCACCTACAATTAGCTAATTAAGGGTTCGGTCATTTCCATAGGCAATTTTGCCTTTATCTAATTGTGGGGCTGCACAAGATTCCTTTCATCATTTGGGCATATACGAGCCACTGTTGTCAGCGAATGATGACTTTTGATGTAGGTAAGGTAACAAAAAAGGAAATTTAAATTTTTTTGTTTTGTTTTTTAATTTCCTTATATGTTTTTGTTCAAATTTTTGTATTGTGGTAAACTATACATAACATGGTGTTTACTATCTTGATAAGTGTATAGTTCAGTTGTATTAAATACATTTATAATGTACAACCATCACCATCGTCCATCTCCACAACTCTTTCATCTTGAAAAGCTAAAACTCTATTCCATTTGACAGTAGCTCCTGGTTTCCCCCTCCCTCTAGTTCCTGGCAACCACCACTCTACTTTCTGTCCCTATGATTTTGATTACTCTAAGTATCTGATGTAAGTGGAATCACAGTATTTTTTTGTGACTGGCTTAGGGAATTTTGACATTTTGCTCTCTACAGCAGCTGTCCAAGGTAAGCAAAAATCACAGATTAAAAGACTAGAATCTGTTCTGTTCAAATTTTAAAAAAGATCTCTATGTAGATGTTTTAAAAAAATACTTTGCTTCATGAGTATTTTTACCGGTCTAAATAAACATGTTTAACATCACAAGCTTAGGACAATTCCTAGAGTGAATGTGTGCATTTGTGTGTGTGCAATGCACACATTGAAGGTTTATTACATGAACTCATTCCATAAATTTGCATTCCTGCTATGAAGGAGCTGAAGGTGCTGAACCTAGATCAGTCTCTCTACAGAGAAATGATAGGAAAGAGGGCTCTCTGAACTCAAGAGGAGATGGAGGAATTTGTCACCTCTCTCCTTTTGATAGATGCTTTACAAATGGCTTTTTGTGGGTTAAATAGTTCATTCGAGAACCAGGAAGCAAACCTGGAAGGTACATTTTTTTTTACTTAATGCCAGCACAAAGGAACTGCACAACATCTCAGAACCCCCTATAATTCAAACTGAAAACCATTGAGTTCTTCCCTTCTAGAAGTGACCAATACATAAGCAACAATCAGAGAAAGCACTTATTGTCCAGATTTTTCATTGTATATAATCCGTTGAAGTCATTGCCACACAGTCAATTTCTATGGCCCATCTGTCAGGACATTGAAATTGCTTTATTATACAGAACCCGCTCACAGATTCTGTGGATTCAGTAAGGAATATTTACCGAGTGTCATCTGAGATCTCAGAGGTTCCATAAAACACTTAATTAACATACAAAATCCACTTCAGCTAAGCCTATACCTACTTTCTGAATATCAGTTACTGATTTGATTACTCCTGAGGCCTTAGGTCAGCACAGGGAAAATTGCAGAAGCTACTGGAGAGCGAGCTAGAGGCACAGCACGGCGGGTGGCCTCTGATGGCTATTTTCTCCCTGTGGGTATAGGAGTTGGTGCCATAGCTCCACCGAACAGTCACAGAAAGAAGATCTAAAGAACTGCTTTGTTTGTTTCTTCACTGTTTTGTTTTATTTGTGGTGAGCTGGAGTGAGGCTTTACATCGTGCTTTGTTGTTCAAATCATCTTCTCTGACTTGCCTTGCTTGTCTTTACTGCTTCCAAGCTATGTTCCCTTAGCCAAGTTCCTTAACCTCTCTGAGCCTGTTTCCCTTGTTTTAAAAGGAAGATAAAATAACCCTCTCGGAGCTATTGTGATGATGAAATGAGATAATATATGCTTAGATTGCATTTCTTGCATCATTGTCAGCCTGTGGAGGACTAGTGACTAGACTCTTAAGGTCAAAGATGATTGCTCACACCATTGCTGAACATGTAACAGAGTTATCTGCATAGACTAGGAGCTGGAAACAATCGTTGATTGACTGGATGGATATTCCTGGGTTTATATCAGCAATAGTAATGCTGATTCTACAGCTCCGGGCCTCTTGTGTGCACATGAGCTCATCTCCAGGTAATTGCTTTCCAAGGTGTTATGCCAATTTCCAAGAGTATCTCCTCTCTAGTGCCATAACTGTTGCCCTTTTTCCAGCAGGGCATGTGCTCAGTATCACTAGCAACAGGTAAACAATTCCTAAACCTGAATAGGGCCTGAAGCCTTTGAGACATTCTAGGGCAAGACAGAGAGGAAGTCCCCTTTTCCTGCTTGTGTCACGCTCTATCACAGGGGTCCCCTTGTGGGGCTGTGTGAGCCATGATGTTTCACAGACCTTTGTGAGGGCTATCCATTAGATATGTGCTTTAGCCTCCTAGTTTTATAGGACCCAGATATGATGAATCCTGAGAGAGCTTGTGCTTAGAGACAAATCCAGCTCTCATTACAGTTGCCTCTGAATGACAGTGCCTTCCACAGGGATGGCTCCTTCTTCCCCGAGTTCTCTCCTGGGAAATGTCCCACGTCCCTGTGCAGAAAGGCTGACCTGCCCCATACTTATTAGACATAACTACATATGTGGGCATGTCTGAATCCACATTTAGGCACATGCTGAGACCTCCTTTATATATGTATATATATGAGGGAGGATGCTCAAAAAATAGGAATTTTCTTCTGGAGCTTCCCCTGCTAGGTGAGTGTTCTATAACCCATATGTATCAGTGTACCAGCTGGTGTTGTGAGAGGCTGTGTTCGGCTTTAGTGAATTTTTTCATTTTTGAAGACTCTTTCAGTGAGTCTTCCCATTTCATGATGGGTGATTTATGAGCGTACCTGCCCACATCATGCTGAGTATTCAGCAGTTTTTGACCAAAACCGGCATGACCCCTGTGCCCCACCCTCCCTATTCACCCGATCTCACCCCGAGTGACTTTTTCTTGTTTCCCCAACTAAAATGTTTTGAGTCATGATGAAGGAGTCAGATTTTCATGCTTAATTACTCTAATTACTAGTTCTGTGAAGGCATAAAACAGGCTTGAACTTAGGAGTGCACTGTTTAAAAACATTTATTCTTGAGGACACAATTGGTCCTTAATAGTTCGAATATCATTTTATGTCTCAAAGAAGATGACTTCAGAGAAACCTTCCAGTTTCCCTCAGTTTAGGCTAAGTTTGGCTGAAGTACTACACAGTGTGCTGTGGTTGACAACAAAAACAGTGTGTTTCCCACTGCCCTTGCATGCCCATCTGGGGTTGGCTGTGACTTCACATTTTCATCATACCAGGACCCAGCATGATGAAGCAGCCCCTTTTTGGGGCACACCAAAGAATTAGACTTATCCTATAGTTGATTGGGGGGCATCGAGTGTTTTTAAGCAAGAGAATAATACTGTTACATCTGAGCCTGAAACGATCACTCTGATGCCAGAGTGGAAAGAACATGAATAGAAGAGGCTGGTAGCAGGGGAGCCAATTACAAGACATGTGCCAAGTATCATGACCAGGATATATTGTAAGAGTATCTTACTGAAAGCTGTTTCCAACATGATGGAGCCACTAGGTTGTGAGCTCAGGGAGATAACTTGTACTCTTATTTCCAGACAGTCTATTAGAGAGAGAGAAAAGGCAGTCCAGATTAGTGACCAGTTGCCGTAGAGACAGGCTAACTCTTGGAATGCACAGTGAATGTGGGGCACAACACAGAAAGCCCAACAAAGACTTCTGGCTTATGTAAAATGAGCCGCCACCCCAGAAATACCTTCTAGTTCTTGGAGAGAGGGAATTGTTGCCAGCCTAGGGCCTGCACCAGGAGTTCAGCATCTTAGCAAATGAATATTTGTCATCTTGCACCTGTCAGTGATCCAGTAATGTCCTGCTAATCTCTCAGTCTCATTTGTCCCAGGCCTTGCTTTCCATCAGTTGGAACAACTGGCAGCTCAGGCAATTACAGTGGAGAGACACCCTCTTCGAAACACATCCAGGGCTTTATTTTCAGGAAGCTGCCTGGGTCATCTCTTGAGGTTATATTTTTTGATTAGCCAGTCATATCCCTGAGGTCACCATGGGTAGATATATCAGTTGAAACTTTAAGAGTAAGTCTATGACTCAGGAAAAGGGAGCTGAGAGGATTTAGGCATTTAAATCAGCTCTTTGTAATCTCTCTCTCCTCTCTCTCTCCTCTCTTTCTCTGGTTGACTGAGCAAACCAGACTTGTAGCATTGTATTGATCATTCTTCTCACACCCTCATGGAGAAGAACGAGCAGCTGTGAGTGACAGTCTAAGAAAGGCTGTCAATATGCCACCCCAATGTAACCTTCACCAGAAGGAGCTGGAGGTGAGAGAATCATCTTGGTTCCCAAACCTTCTCCCCAGAAAGAAAAAGAAGGGGGCCTTGAATAGAAAGAGGCCTTGGGATGGGCAGAGCAGAAAGGGAGCATCATCTAAATAATTTACTGTGGTTCTCCCCCTTCCCTTCCGGGAGCCAGGCTCCAACCACATCTGTGAGCCTTCAGCTCAGCTCAATGTCTCTGGTGAGAGGACTTCTCAGATTTCAGGAGCCCTGCAAGGCTTTGGAATGCTTGCCAGTGAGGAATTTGAACATCAAAAGGTTCAAAGGTGGTTGGAAAATCCAATCCTCAAATTGTCGGAAGCAAAACATGTCTTCTCTGCCCTATTTTTATGACTTTGGTAGTGAGGACTGGGGGCACTTTGGTAGTGAGGACTGGGGGCACTAGCAAGCCAGGGATGTCTCAGCCTTTACCTGGCAAAGACCCTTTCTTTTGGGGAAGTCACTACTCTGCAGCATTATCTTAATGTTTGCAAGCTGGGCAAGGAGGGAAAGTGGTTCTTTCATCTGGAGACAGAGAGCAGTTTCAGTGATATTCATAATGGAACATTGTAAATCTGGGGAGTCAAGGTTCTAATATGGTCTCTTTGCACTTGACATATTTTTATTTGGGGTTCAAATGAAGTATATTTTTAATAGGCAGGACAACACTTCCTGCCTTCAATCAGAGAGAATAGCAGACTGAGACAATATTCTGAAACCGCAAGTTGCATTTCGACTTAAGATAAATATGTCCCCAGTAAAATTTCACCCATTCTGGCTTTAAAACATGTCATGTCCAAGGTCAATTAATTATACTTGCAACTTAAAGCCAATCAGAAGGATGAGCTAACATTAAGGTTCTTTTTCAAAATGAAAATTTATCCTCAATCAGTGTTTTTTTCCCCTGCTGTTTCTTTAAAAAAAAAAAGACATGCATTATTCAAAAATTAGAAAGAAAAGAAAGAATGGATTAGCAGTGGGACATGACAGTGTACCGAGACATTTCAAATAAGTTATTCTTGAACGGGTATGTACTAACTGAAGAAGCTTTCCATGGCATCCGTGACCTTGAAATTTAATCTGAGGTTCTGCTTTTGAGCAAAATGGCTGAGCCTCCCGAATGAAGAAGATTTAGACAAATTCATTTCACTCAACAGTTATTTTTTTAGAAGATTTTGAGAAGGTGTATAAAGAAAACAAGGTATAGATCCTGGCCTCAAGGAGATTACGGCCCTGAGGAGAGTCTTTGAGTCCAAAGTGGGTGCCCGTTGTATAATTTTCTCAGCTTTTTCAGAGCCTCAATTGATTATTTATAAAATTGAAATGGAAATATCATTTCTATCTTCCTCACTGACCACTCTGGAAGAGGGAGAGAAGGAGGTGGGGGAGGAGGGAGGGAGTGAAAAGGAAGGAGTAAGACAGACAAAGAGATAGAGAGACAGAGAGAGAATGGTTGGGAAGAATTTTGAATAATTGTAAATTATTCAGAGGCTATTTATGGTCATTGATAGTTGTAGCCTACTTTTAAAACCTGACAGGGAGTCTTTCTGTGAGATAGCCAGTGTACATACCCTGATGAGAAATGCCCCTATATTAATTCCTTTTTTTGTGGTTGCCTAGAAATAATAATCATTTGACTTTCCTGGCCCTTACTCTTTTCTCTTGTGCTCTGTCTATCGAGGGCCTGTTTCAGAACTGCTGCATTGAAGATGCTTCTGTGGTTGGCCCACGTGGCTCTTCAGTTACGAACACATTCTATATGTTGTCTTTAGACTAACTTTTCCATATTCATCATCTCATTTTATCCTCACAGAAACCCCATAAGGTTCACTGCTCTTACTGTATGTACAAGGAAACCAAGTCTCAGAGAAGTTAAGGAGTTGTCCCAAGATCACCAAGCTAAGAAAGAGCAGAGTTGGATTTCAAAGGGTCTGCCTTGGCTCTCATTTTCTTGGGGGTGAACAGACAAGAAAGCGTGTTCCAGTTCTAGGTTCTTCTGTGAATCTCTGACCGGTTTTGACCTGTTTTTATTCCTTGACCTTTTAAACAATGAATGTCTGGCCCAGTCTCTGACCAGGCTGTCTTTCAACAAATCTGGTATACTGTTGGGGACCAGAGTCAGGGGACCTGAGTTCAAGTCTCAACTCTACCACGTACTAAGCTGAGTTCTAATTTCCTCATTTGCAAAATGGTAATAATAACATGGGTTCCTTGTATGGATCGGATAATGCATTCAGTGTATCTGGTGTGTAGCGGCAATAGGTGCCCAGAAATCTGAACTTGAATCTGAATTCTGATTCTAGTTGCCTGAGATTGGCCCAGAACTAGTTGTGGCCTGCGAACTGAAGGTGTACACTCAGGGGCATTTTGTGACATGCTTGTCAGTATGGAATCCCAACTCCTCCAGGGCTTCTTCTGTAGACAAACCTACTAGAAGATGATGTAGCTTCAAATACAATACCACTGAAAACTACCTTAGAGTGTATCTAGTTCAGTGGTTTTCCCAACTGTTTCAATTGGTGGATGCCTATAATCCACCAATTAAACAAATTTGTTTAGATTTTAAATAAATCTAAAAGAGAATCATATCATGTAAAACTGACAGTAGAGAGCTTTTCTATGTGGGGCGATACAGGGAGTCCCACAGCCAGCCAGCTCAAATGCTCATCACAAACCTCCCTCCTCCAGCACCAGGGGTCTTTCAGGGCAGAGTTTGAAAAACATGAGACTTCTAGCAATCCTGTTTTGTGTATGAGACCCAGGAAGAGTTACTTATTAGGAAAAAAACTCACCAATTTTAATAGATAAAGACATCATCTGTAGCCACCTGGCTTGATCTGATATCCAACTGTACAGCAAGGTGACAGAAAAAATGATGTGTTCTTTTCTCTTTACATAAGAATTTAAACATTTTTCCTATTCTTCTAACTTTCTTGGAGACTAAAATATAAAAATGACTCTGTTCAACTTAAATACAGAGAAGAAAAAGTGGAATATCTGAAAAGACTTTTGTAATTCATCTTTAAGAGAAAAACAACAGCTACTTACTATGTATCAAGAACCTTAAAATTGTTATGCCATTTGACCCAGTAACTTTTCTTCTGAAACTTTATGTCAAGAAACTAATTTTAAATTCCAAAGAGAGATTTATGTACAAATATCCATCACCACATGAATTATATAGAATAAAAACTATAAATAACCTATGCAGTAGAAAATTGAATGGTTGAGTAATAACAACACTTTAATTCAGTGGGATGTTATAAAGCAATTAAAAAAGATTTTATATGTGAAATACTTAAGGATAATATTAACAAAATATTTTCCAGATCTGTACTTAGATCTTTAAAACATTGCCGATATTAATTAAATAAGACCTATAGAAAGGAGAGATATACCATCTCAGTATCAGAAGATTCAATGTCATTATTATTTGATGATGATAATGATGATATAAATTTCTTCAAAGCTTATCAATAGATTCAATGACATCCCAATCAAAATCCTTTAAAGAATAGATTAGAAACATGATTTAAAATTTACATAGAAATTCAGAAAACAATTGCTAAAGCAGTTTGATCAAAGAGTTGGAAGTCAAACACTTGCTACTTTCAAGACTTATCATAAGGCTATAGCAACCAAGACAGTGTGATATTAATATAAGAATAAACATTAGCTCAGTGAAACAGAACATAGTGTCCAGAATAAACCACATACAGGCCAAGGTAATTCAATGAGGGAAAAATAGTCTTTTCAACAGTTTATATAGGAACAATTAGACATTGATATGGGGAAAATTGAACCTTGATCTTTACATTATATCATACATAAAATTAACACAAAAATGGATCCAAATCTCTACATAAAAATGCAAACTATGTAATTTCCTGAAGAAAACGTAGCAAATAAATCTTCGCAGAGTTGAAGTAGGCAAAGATTTCTTAGGACACAAAATGCACAAATTGTAATAAGAAAAATGATAAATTGGAAAAGTCTTGGGAAAAGAATTGGGAAAGAATTTGCTTTTTGAAACTTACTATAAACATACATAAAGGCAAGCCATAGATTCACTGAAAATGCATACATGTGGCAAAGAACTATGCATAAGATATATAAAGAGCTCTTACAAATAAGTAATAGGAAGATAAAACAATATTTTAAAAAGCAAAATACTTAAACTTAAATTTAAAAAAGCTATCTAAATGTCCACAAAGTATGTGAAAATATGCTCAACATCACCAGTCATCAAAAAGTGTAAGTAAAACTAGAATGGCATATCATTACACATCCCCCAGAATGACTAAAATTAAGAGGATGACAATACCCAGTGTTGGCTGGAATATGGAGCAATTAAACTATATACGTTGCTAAATGGAATGTAAAATAGTACTGTCACTTTAGAAAACAAATTGATAGTTTCTTAAAAATTTAAACATTCCCTTAACTTATCATTCAGTAATTCTAGTCCTAGTTATTTGCCCAACAAAAATGAAAATATATATCCACAAAAATCTTTATGTGTAGAAGAATGTTTACAGCAGCTTTATCAATGATAGCTGCAGACTGGAAACAACCCAAATGGTCATCAATAGGTGAATGAATGAATAAATGGTGGAAAAATTACACAATAGTGTGCTGCCCTCTTATAAAAAATAGCAAACTTCTGATGTACACGATGATAAGGATAAATGTTAAAATCAATATGCTGAATGAAACCAGACACATGCATACTGTATGATTCCATTCATGTGAAGTTCAAGAAGAGTCAAAAAACTACTATATACTTACAGAAAGAATACCTGTGATTGTTTGAGGCTGGGAATAGGGAAAACTGTCTGTGAAGGAGGCACAACGTAATTTGGAGAGGGGGAGGGGCCAACAAGTGTTCTGTATCTTGACTTGGATGAGGGCGGCATGAGTATATGCTCGTACATGTGGGTGAGTCACTGTCTATGTTACACCTCAGTAAAAATTTAGAAACAAAAGTTGCTTGTTATGATAGTATTGTAAAAGATTCTAATCACTTTAGGAATAAACTCAAGATACAAAAATTGTGGGCCCGGTCTGATTAATAGATTTTTGCTGTACTTTCATTGATTATTCATAACTTAAAAAATTTTTAAGGCAATGACTTGCCTTGACTTTTTTATACCCAAATAATTTTTCACTGAGCTGTCGCTTGAAATTTTAGTCATTTCACTGATGTTGCACAAAGAAAAAACTGTATTTCTTGATAATCCTCAAATATCCAGAACTATTTTTGGTGAAAATGATACCACAATAATAGCTACAAAGTTACAGGACAGAAGGACTAGATTTTTATTCAACAAAACTGGGTTTTGTAAAACAATGTGTGTGTTTTTTTTAAGAATCACCTAGAAAAATATCTCAGAGTCCTGTTTATAAATTAGACTGTAATGAAGCATTAGTGTGTAATATGCAATCTTATGGATTCCGGTCTTGTCTTGAAAACCCAAATGGCCTAGGAACTTTGAAGAGTTAAGAAACAAGATCCCTCTGTATTGGAAAGACAGATTCAACTGAGCAAGTTTGTTTTCCCATGAACTTCCCATTTCATATTAGATCCCATCTCATGGTGATTTATTCAAACCCTCCAATCCAAGGCCTCTTACTTAGTGTCTTCTAGGAACCAACACTCCAAAGTTTTATGGAGGAGTCATATAAAAATATGATTAAGGGGATCTATACCTGTATACATATATACATATACAGTAAAGAAAGTGATTTTAAGTAGTTTATTTAAAGTTTTAAAGCTTCGTATGTAACATTCTCAGCAGTATAGCAAAGCATAATCTTCGGGCTATGTAACTTCATTCAATTCTATTTATGTTACTACCTAGGGTTAACATCAAGCATATTTTTTAAAATGTCTTCTAATTCCCAGTTTTCAGTTGAACTGAAATAAATCAAAGACACCTAAGAACATTTTATGACTTAAAAAGTTTTCTTTTCTTGAAATAAAAACTACTGCTGGAGATCTCTCCTCCCATATCCTATCAGCCCAACTACCTAGTGTGATTTGAATCACCCAAACCTCAGTTTAAAAGAGAGAGAGAGAGAAAAGAAAAACCTTTGTAAAGTAGGTTCCTTTGATCCTTTTCTGCTACTTATGAAAACTCACACTGTATGTTTAACACATTCCCAACAAGCCAGGATAATGAAGCACATGGGACACCGAGACTTAATTCTGTGTCTGTTTCTTTATTAAAACACACACACACACACTCACACACACACACACACACAGGCCCAGGGAAGAGTAAGGTACTAGCTAGAAGCAAACAGTAAGAAGCAGTTGTGATTGCCGAGTTGGGAGATATCATTAAAAAGCAAACTGGGGAGCTCCAGTTTCGGATCTGAGGAGATTATTGATTCAAATCCTTTAAGGCATTCTTCAAAGGACTTCTTAAAAATTTGTATTGTCTGAGGAGTTTGGGGCTAGTGTGTGTGTGTGCATGCTACAAGGAGGAAGATTAGTGGTTGGGAGGGCTGCATCTATGAGAGGTGCA
>PVKM010004076.1:0-53862 GCA_004027735.1 Carollia perspicillata | reverse complement strand
CAGACCCCCACCATAGTTGTCCCTGATGGATGGACACAAGGAGGGACAGGGATACTACCTGTAGATGCAACCAATACAAAGGCACAAAGGGATGTCCCCAGGGGAGGCTGCGTGCCCTAACCCATGTGCAAAATCCATTTGAATCATGATCACTTCCGTTTTCATAGTACCATGCAATTTCAGAAAGTTTTCACGTGCGTCAGTGTATTTCCATACCCCGTGAGGCAGGCAGGGACTTTTATTTCCACCCGTCATGTAAAATGAAGGGTCGATGCTCTTTCTGGTATGTCTCTGTGCTGCTTCTCCAATTAGTTTGTATTTTTCTCCAGAGCTGGCCCTGATTGTACAGACCCTACCGCTGAGCTGGGAGGGGAAGGAGCCTGTGTTCATTCCCTGCCTTTAAACAGTCCCATCCTTACTCTAAGTAATAGCATGATTTTTTTTCTTTTGTGCAAAAAGATCAGAACTCGGGACCCCTGGCCCAAGTATGGGCTCGGCCCACAGCTGTTAAGATTCTTTAATCTCTGGGCCTCAGTTTCCTCGTTTGTAGTACAGAGAGGGTCGTCTAGCTTGCATCCCAGCCCTTGCTGAGCACGCATGGCTCCGGGGGATGGGAGTCGTGTTTCTTTGTTCATTAGGAACAAAGAACTTGACTCACATTTTAAAGGTTCCGACTGTATTTTGGCTCCAGTACTTTAATTTTTAGGTAACATTTTTCTTTAAGAGGAGGGAGCTGGCTCGTGTAAGGGGATCTGTTTTTTTTTTCTTTCCTTTCTTTCTTTTTTTTTAAACATTAAAGCCCCTGTCTTCAGGGAAGAAGAGGCTGTTGGATGTGCTTTGAATATTTCAAATCAAAGCCTGCCAAGGGATGGAGAGCTATAGGTTTCAATAAGCACCTTCTTTCAGTAATTTGAAGAATTTCACTTATGAGGATAATGAAATCTTTAGAAACCCTGGGAGACATACCAGAAAAAAAATATGATCCATTGGTGGAATTTTCCTAAATAGTCTCTCTCCCCACCCCATTTGTCCATCAGGAGGGTCTCCTCCGCAGCTTCTGAAGTCCTCTGAGCCCTAATTGGATCTTTGGGAGCTTGAGTCCCCTCCACCTCCGTCTACCCAACATCCAGGCCCACAACTGACCACCCTGGCTCCCGGGGCCTGATTTGCCATTCTGTGCTGGTGTGTCTGCTCAGGGCAAATGTTTCCACTGGGAGCCCAGGCCATGCATTACAGATGCTTGTCCCTTTGTATCCTGCTTCTCACGGTGTCGTTTTAAGAACAACAAAAAAAAGGTGCCAATGCATTGTTTCTATGACAAGATGTGTAGACTTCTTTTGGATGGGGAATCTGTACCTGTCCTGGGGTTTATGGGCCTCAGGTGGATGTTCCGTGCCCTGAGGTCCATCTGTGCAGGCAGACCCTGGCCTGTGGAGTGAGCCCTGCTTCTAGTCGAGAGAGAAACGGGTAGAGCTGACTTCCCTTGTATAGGGTTTTTTTTTTGTTGAGATTTTGCCAAAATTCAATCCTAGCTATTTAAAGATTAAGAAAAGAAATACATTTTTGAAAACTTAATTTGGTGTAATTTCAGGGAAAAAATGCATACATGTAGAAAAGGCCAAGCAGAGTCCTAATGGCCCAGTTGGAAAGACGAGTTGACGTTTAATTAAAAGCAGTGGGACTGGACGGATTCTGTACATTTTTGAGGATCAGGTTACCTGGAAAGAAAGAAAAATTGTGGGATGGGTATAACATAAACAAAAAGCTGAGTTCAAATGAGGACTTTAAGAAATTAAAATCAAAAGGAACTCTTCAAAAAGAGCATCCATCTTGGGTATTAACCTCCAACATTGCAATGAAAACAATTTTGAAAGGCTTTAAGAAGAAGGCACCCCATGCTTGGGCACGCCTCAGATCCCCTGGCCTCCAGCTTTCTGTGGGAAGCGACGGTTTCCCATCCTTTCTTGCTGGGTCCAGCATTTGTGCTCTGTGACGTGCACCTAGGATTTCTTACCGGCTCTCCGAAGCTGTGTGTGCTGCCTGGACTGAGGAGGACATTTGCTGGCTTTTGTATGGGAGGCCCTCACAGTGTGCGAATCCAGGGTAACTGTTGAAAGTGCAGAGTAGAAAGTGCAGAGTCTTGGGTTCTTAGTCCCGTTTCTGTTTCTCACTCGTTGAGCGACTCTGGGGAAACTACTTCCTTTCTCTGAGACTCGGTTCTCTCCCCGTGAGACGCTTCAGGGCTGTCCCAGAGGACTTGCTGCGGTGATGGAAATGCTCCTTGTCTGCACTTTCCAATACAGCAGCCGCATGTGCTATTGAGCCCTGCCAAAGGTGGGAGCTGGATTGAGGAGTACGCGTTTTAACTTTCTTTAACTCCAATTACTTTAAATCGTCACATGCAGCTAGTGGCTACCATGTTGGACGGAGCAGTTTTAGAAGTCACGGAAATAAATACCTTCTAGTCCTACGATTCCATACCGTGGTGTTCAGGCTTGTATTGCTAATCCATCACAAACATTCCTCCAACCATTAGTTGGGGCCTTGTCTGAAACGGGCCCCAAGTTCCCTTTTAATTCCTAGGGAAACAGAGTAAGACAGAGTCCTATTCCATAAGAGCCCACAGTCTCGTGGGAAAGAATCATCAACTTCTTGAGACTGTGGGCTGTTCAGACTTGGGACTCCTGGGAAAATGGAGGAGAGCCAGCCTTCATCCGTGCCCATTGCACAGGGGTCTTGAGCATGTGCTGGGCGAGGATTCACTGTTAGGCAGTTTGTTCCTTCCAGGTCTGGCCCACTTTTCCTCCCTGACCTTCGAAGATAAAAATAACCTGGACATTTGCCAGCTGCTGATTCAAAACTTGGTTATTTTTAGCTTTGGGAGCCTTGAAACCTAGCTAGAGTAAACAACCTAAAAGAACGGGACCAGGAGATTCGGTTTTTCATCTAAGAAATAAGTGCTGCGTGTGTTTTGAGTGTCAGATGCTGGACTAGGCATCCGGGGTAGGGCTAGGCAGGAGACAGGCACTCAACTCCCTTTTCGGGGGCTGGCCCGGCATTCTAGGGGAGGAGGCAGACATCGCACAAGCGAACAGAGACACTGATTTTCCATAGTGTTGAGGATAAAACTGTTGGTAACTAATTAATAATAGTCATCATTATCGTCATCATCGTCATAGATCATTTAAGACACCCCAACCCCATCTGCTGGTCTCTGACTCGTGGTCTCTGGGTGGCTGTTGGTGTGGGGCTAGTGGTTTTAGAGTTTAAGAAGCAATGAATTTCGGCCTTGGCTGTGCTGTTCACCTTGGTGTGAACTTGGGGAAGCACAAGCTCGCTCTGGGAGTAGAATAATACCATACGTATGAAAGAGCTTCATACTCAGTTAAGCACTCTTCGAAAGTAAGGTTTCAGAATTTCCTTGTAGACGTTGGTTAGCAGGTGGAGGGCCTCTGGTTCAGCACACGGGAGGACTGAGAACGTCAGGAGGAACGCTGAGAGGTGCTGTAATTCAGGGGGCTCCCAATAGTGACCTTTGGAGCTCTCGGCTTCCCCTGAGGGGCGTCTGCTCTCTTGTGGGGTACAAGCTGAGAGAGTCCAGTCCAGTGGATGTGATGCTACTTTAGCGGAACTACCTGATCTTAACTGTTCTATGTGCTCGATGGATGTATAAAGTGTTATTACAAGTATTACCTCTCCAAACGTTTGAAACTGGTTAGGTGGATGCTAAGGATAGATGGGGTCACCAGAGGCTTGTGGAACACCGAAGGAATGCAGACCGCCTTCTCCCCACTTTGGGACTGTGCTGCCTCCTAGGACCAAATAGGTGTGAAGCCGTGTGTCCAGTGGGAGTGTGGGGGGATCCTTGGGACAGGACGGGAAAGAAGCAACGGCTTCGCCGGACACCTGAACCTTAGTTACAAGGCACCTGCAATTTGCACCATGTGGCCCCAGTCATGCAATTTCCATTGTGCACAGGGAAAAATTACTACGAACAGGTAGTCAGCTGTTCAAATATGCTCGGCATGTACTCTAGGTGCTGTGCTCCGTTGCCTCATCAAATTCTTGGTGCTCGGTAGCGTCCATTTGCCCCATGCGGACTCACTCTCCACTCTTCCCCACCCTGCTTGGTGCCCCATGAGGAATGTATACAGGAGCGCCCTTGCCCTCTGGTTTCTTTTGGGTTCAGTCAATGGGAAAAATGGAGACAGTCACTGAGAGAGAAGAGCGAGGTCGGTGCATTTATTCATGTGGCTCCCTGGTTGTCAGTCGCTACCAGAGGGTGTATTTGGGCATGGAAGGTCATGACTTGCCTCAGGCACCCCTCTTCATAGAGCTCCCACTTTCTTGGGGTACAGAGGCCTGCATTTCTGCTGGGTGTGAATGACCTAGGTGTGACAATGACTGTGGCTAGCTTTGGGGCAACTGCGCTCTCCCTTGTGGTGTTTCTGTGCCCGCCACACTTCCTTGTAAATAATTCTAGAAAGTCCTTGGATCGTCCAAAGTTGAGTGCACCGTTTCCTTCTGGGGTTCCGATGGTTGCACGGTGCAACAACCCCACGAGGCACGTACCATTATTGTCAGGAAAATGAGAGAAAGAAAGGTTAGGATATGGGACCAAGGCCACACAGCTAATAGTGAGCCCAGAGGATTAAAACCCAGAAAGTCTGATTCTAGAAGCTGAGCTTTTGCACAATGCCAGGGAGGTGGGTGAGGGATGGGGGCATGGTCCAGAGCTTGACTTCCATCACAGTGGGCTGCTGTCCAAAGTCCCTCAGAGATGCGGCCTTCCTCACTCGCCCCTCTTGACTATCCGCCCAGCCAGGACCACGAGGTGTCAGCAGGCAGCCTATAAGGGGTGACAGTATGGTGAGGTCCGGGGAAGAGTGGACAACAAAATTTATTTCTGTAATTGAAAAAAAAAAAACAAAAAACCCCAAACAAGACAACCCCTAATTAATTAAACGAGCAGAAAACAGCCTTCCAGATGTGGCAGGGGCTGACAGCTTCCTCCCGATGACTTCATTCGGTGGTGGTGTTTCTGTCAATCCGACATGCAGCCTGGAACCACACACGGTGTCTTACTCTGTCTCAGAACGTTTCTGCCCCTCCTGAGTCGCACGGGCTCTGGCTGGGAGTGACAGAAGCCAGCCTGTAACTCCACTGACCTACTTCCCGGCTGGCTCTCCAGCCGGCAGCCCACACACCATCCATTTTAACTAGCTTTTCAAGGTCAGGACTTTGCAATGCAGAGGCTGGGTTTTACTCGACATAAAGCCAGGTACCATCAATAGTTGTGTTTACTACATGCTCAGTGCTCCCTTTCTGTAGCTGAGTAACAAGTACGGGTCAGGTTCCTGGTTAGGACAGATAACAAGTGCAGTGGCTTTTTGCCTAAATTGGCCACTTGGTCTGTGCTTCAGGTGCTTAAAAAGCAGGTTTCCCGCCTTTATGGAGAAGCTGGGCCGGCCCCAATGCACACTGTGAAGGATGCGGGCCGTCCCCGTGGACAGTCGTACTCCGATTTTTCGTGACACAGATGTGCGCTCCACGTAAACACAATGTCTTATCTTTCACTGCTGTGAAAGGAGCACACGAATCCAGCTCTTCCCAGAGAAGAAGGAACTGCTTTGTGTATCTGTGTTACTGCCCTTTCATCTCCCGAGGCTTGGTGAGGACCTTCCAGCTGGAGTTACATTCTTTTCTGGTTTGATAAAGATAAACTGTATTCGGTGAGAGAGAAAGGGAAAACATTTCCGTGCTTATTCTTTAAGGAAAAAGTCAGGGAGAATGTGACTTCCTCCCTGAATTCAGAGAAGTTAGTTCCCCTTCCAAATGACCCCACGTTTTCTGTGCTGCTCAGTGTACGGAAACTGTTTGATCTTGGGAGAAGCTTCTTATCTTTTGGGTATCTGGGAGTGCATCAGAGGATAAAGAGGGCATGCAGTTTTCTCCACCGATGTCTGTTAATCATCAACACTCAGCGTCAGGCAGTACGCAGAGTGGTCTGTGGCGCGGGCCGGAGCCTGGGTCTGGGCTTTCCCCCTTGCTGACTGTGCGAATTTCGGTAGGTCACTGAAGTCACCTCTGCCTCAGTTTCCTCCTCTGCGGCATTGGAGATGATAATGGCCCTCTCGTAAGATATTGCGAGAGGTAAATGACATAAAACGTGAAAGGTGTTCAAAATAGTGCGTGGCACATGGTTAGTTTTTAGTACATGTTAAAAATTATTATTCACCAGAAGAAGGACAGAAAGACGGAAGGAAGTGGATCAAGCGTGTTGGTGTGCGGGGGTCTGCATGTGCACGGGTAGGTGTGGAATTGGGTTGCTGGGAGAAGGGACCCTGAACAAATAGAGAGCAAAGGAAGAGGTAGGTGGTAGACTGTTTTTTTAAAAAAAGAATTTATTTATTTTATGTTTTTAGAGAGGGGAAGGGAGAGAGGAAGAGGGGAAAGAAACATCAGTGTGTGGTTGCCTCTTGTGTCCCCCACTACTGGGTACCTGGCCCGCAACCCAGGCACGTGCTAGACTGGGAATCGAACTGGTGACTTTGATTCATGGGCTGGCCCTCAACCACTGAGCCACACCAGCCAGGGTGAGGTGACAAGCTTTCTAAAAAGGCTGAGTGAGATCCAAGTATCTCCAGGACTGATTCTCTTTCTCCGTTGGCTTTCAGCACAAGACAGAAAAGAAGAAGAAACAAACCAACACCCTCCTGGCTTGCCGTCCCTGCCAGGGCGGTGCCTTCCAGGGCTCTGAGCAAAGTGCTTTCCCTGATGGCTGCGGAGCTGTAAGTGCTGGGACTTGCAGCCTCCTGAGGCTCGTCTGAAAGGGGCGTGGTGGGGTGTGTGCCACAATGATCTTTTGTCCCCACGGAGTCTCTTTCACCGTGTCTGGAGTCAGTCATAGTCTAGGGAGCCGCTGGAATGGACCAAGCAGGCTGCAGGTGCCCCGAGCCTCATAGTTTTGGGGCCAGGTTATTTTTTACCTTGACGTTTTAGGACATTGTGAATGCAAGAATTTGAATAGAACCACACCAGTATTAATTGTTTTCTGTTGAAAATGCATTTTCCTTAAGCAATTCCATTAATTCAGTTTAATTTCTTGGTTGATACTCTAGCTAACACAATACATACTTTTTAATATTTTTCCCTTTTTTAATCAAGTTATTTTCCTTTGGATCAGGTTCAAAGAGATACAGAAGAGGAGGGAAAGGAAAACGAGATCGAGACAGGGAGACAGAGGGCAGTGCACAGGGAGAGGAAGCAGTGGAACAGAGTGGGGTGTGGAAAACACAGAAATACAGCGACAGACGAGTGCAGAGACAAAGATACAGACTTACGGGAAGCGGGGATCTGCAGAGGCCGTCACACACAGAGAGGGAGACGCGACACACAGAGAGAGAACCACACCGCTCACAGATGACAGGCACGGCAGCACATGGGTGTGCACGTGGGCACACGCAGACTATCGCAGGGCAGGGGGATCAGAGAGCGTGTGCCCACATGTGCAGCACCCATAGCCAAGGAGACTTACAGCCATTCTGGTGTACCGATGGCCGGATTTTTGGGAACAGCAGAATCAAAACACGGTTGGGGTAAAACAGTGGGATTAAATGATTTTCTTGATGAAAATTAGAGAATTAAGATCACATGCACACACAATTCTTTACAGAGTACTTGCTAAGTAGCAGTGATTCATTTGAACAAAATCTTCTTTCAGGCCAGATACTTGCAGAGGAAACCCCTTTCTTGGTTAGAGGAACACTTTTACGTGACCTTACAGATTTTTGTCCTTCCAGGGGTGGGAGTGCCCCGGTCATAGAACCTCTTCAGCCAGTGACATACCCTCACCCCCTTCTGCTGTGCTCCTGAGATTCAGGGCAGACAGACACGACATAACTATCACTCTCTCCTCCCTAGGAAGCTGGCGAACCTTGCAAGCGTCGGGGGCTTGGGGACTGGTGGACAACAGAATTGGGTGGAGTAACGGACGGAAATAAAATGGCTGTGGTGAGGGCACCACATACTGTGAGACTCATACTAAACAGCGTTTTATATAGCTATTTCAAGATCTCAAAATCCTCTGGTTTCTTGAATCCCAAAGAAATGGTCCCACAGACACAGAGAATATAAACTAGATCTTTGAAATTCCCCTTGGTTATTTTGAGAGACTTATTTCTGCAGCAGTGCTCTCTGATTGACAAAAGCTCACTTTTGCACTCACAATCTCGCCCTGTCAAGGTCTAGTCTAAAATCACCCTCAGAGAATATTGTGCAGTGACTTCTAAAAAGCCCAAATCCTCTCGATGTGTGCATTTAATTTATTGTCTTTTTTCTTTCAGAGCTTTCCTTTGTACGTAACCAAATCCCAATTTTGAGTGCCTATCGCACATTGCTAAACCACGATGTTAGAAGGCATTTAAAAAATTTAGAGCTTGAAACTTCCTTTAGCTTACTTTCAAGTCCCTGTCCTTTGGACATTTATATGAAATTTCCCACCCTCTCCCAACCTCCTACATCCTGCTCCCTTTGGAACCAGTTAATTAATTTCATTTCTTAAAGATGCTCCGTTTCCTCAGTCTGGCTAATCTTGCACTGGGTGTCACTTCAGCACTTTACACAAGCTCATTTAGAAACAGCTTATTGAGGGACAGTGTCTGGGTGCGATGGGAAAATTGCTTATGAAGTCAAGGTCTGTGTGCATCACTCAGTCATTCAACAATCATTGCTGAGTCCCTGATATGGGCCAGGCACTGAGGATACAAGGCCCGACCGTTGTGAATTCCTGCCCCCATCCCATAAAGACCCCTGTGAATGGGCTGGGTTGTGTCCTCACAGGCAGTTTGGGAGACACTATGCTGAAAGTAGAAAACGTGAGAGCTGGTGCACAAGGCCCAGCCAGTGCCTTTGGTGGGGAGTTGAGAGATCAGAGGAATACACACATCCGTCAAGCTAACAGAACTAGAAGTGGGAGAAGAACCACGCATCGGCAACCAGACAAGCAGCAGATTAGAACGAGATTAGAGTGAGTTGGTTCCAGGATGACTTCTGTGAGCTCTGCTGGGTGTTGGTAGCTCAGATTTATGGTCCTGCAGGGTCACAGTGTGTGGGTGTTTCAGGCTGGATTAAAGGTCCATGGTCTGGATGGGATCTGTCCCCCATCGACCATCGCTTGGGCCTCCCATGCAACACAGGCTGGAACAGGGCAGTACCCGTTTCCCTCAGTGAAAGAACAGAGGTATATTCTGGGATATTTACACTAAAGGCCCGATTACTGTGACTTCTCTTCTGGGTCACCTCCTTTGTACGGTTTCAGGTCTTGGAGCTGGAAAAGGTGTCTGTGATAATCTCGTGTTTCTTTCATTGCCTTCTCTGGCTACCTGTCTTGGGTTGGAGGCTGAGATGAGGAGGCATGAGGGACAGCACAGGTGGAGGCAGGCCAGGATAGCAGGGACTGGTGGTAGATGAGGTGTATGTGCATAGATGGTGGAGCTTGGGGCAAAAGTCAGCGTGGTCATTCACAGGACTTACGGTGAGTAAGGAATGCCTGTGTTTTGTGGAGGGGCAGATGGTAAGGACTGAGAGGTGGAGAATGAGTGCATTGACAGAAGTAGGCAGAGGCCAGTGTAGGAGACGTTTGTCATTTGCTGAGTGCACCTACCATGGTCAGAATCACATTTTGGCCTTAGAAGGGTGGGTGTTCAATGATCAAATCTCAAAGGGTGATTTTTCAAGTTTTCGGGATGGAGAGGGAGGGAACTTATTTCTGGGGGTGTGCTATGTTGGTGAGAATTGTATTGGATTAACTCTGTGCACGGGCCTCAGAGAGCTCTGTGCTTTTGTTTACTCCCCCCTCGCCTTGCCACTTCCAAGCTCTGTTGTGTCAGGCTACCCACGTGGCACATGGAGCCCGATGTTTGGGATAGAGCTGGGTCTTTTGGAAGAAGACACCCACTGACACTCAGTCCATTTGCAGGGGTGTCCAACCTGCGGCCCATGGGCTGCATGCAGCCCAGGATGGCTGTGAACGTGGCCCAACACAAAATCATCAATTTCTTTAAAACGTTATGAGATTTTTTGGTGATTACATGTTGCAACGTATTTGATGGGTGTCCCAAGACAACTCTTCTTCTTCCAGTGTGGTGCAGAGATGCCAAAAGGTGGGACACCCCTGCTAGGGGATGCCTAGACTGTCTAAAGCCATGCTAGACGCAACTGGGCTTGGTCCACCCCTGCATTTTGACTAAATTATCTTAATTAACTTCATCTGCTGTTGGGCTACAGTATCACTTTCTGGGAGAGAAGTCCGTGGAGCAGGACGCTTTGCTCTTGCCTTGTAGGATGAGAAATCTGCTCAGCAGTTTGAATGTAAAACATTAAAAGTAATTCTATCCCGTCTGAAGGTCCGGAAGTAAGAAAGGACATTCTGTGAACATTCTGACATAGGCAGGTTGGGGCACACATGACCTGGTCATACGTGACAAATGAAGGAGGAGGTGCTGTACTGGTACAATGTGGCAGAAATGACAGTGCCGGGCCCAAGCTTTGAAAAGGTGAGGTAGTTTCCCCTTTTGTACTTTGGGTAGGGGGCGGTCCTGAGTTGCCATGTAATAAGAAAAAAGAGAAACACAGCAGCTGGGACTTAGATCTTTACATGCTCCAGCTGAGTCCAGCCTTCTGGTCAACCCTGCCAAGAGGCCAGATGGGTAGTGAATCATCTTGAATGTTCCCGCCCAGCTGATACCTCAGATGCTGTAGACGTAGCTAACATCACATGGAGCAGAAGTAGCACCTACCCGGGCTCAATCAAGACACAGAATCATGAGAAACACTGAAATAGTTGTTGTTGTAAGCCACTAGGATTTGGGGTGGTATATTGTGCAGCCATAGTTAACCAAAACAAAAGACATATTCTTTACAGTTTTATTTAGTACAGAAATTGGCAGATTCTGACTCATGGACCAAATCTGGCCCACGGCCCATTTGTGTAAATACATTTTTTACTGGAACACAGCCACGCCAATTTGTCTAAGTATTTGTTGCCCATGGCTGCTTTCGCACTGTAGTGGCGGCATTGAGTAGATGCACTAGAGACCAGAGGGCCCGCAAAGCCAAAAATATTTACTTTTAGATCCTTTATAGACAGCGTTTGGTTTTCTGGCCCATGGTCTGTTACACTAATGTACAAAAAGGTGAAAGTTAAGCAGACCGATCTCTTTTAAAACAATGCACAGAACCCAGCGTGCAGGAGCCAGTGGTGTATGGGAAATGGCTTGTGTCGGCGTGGAAATAGTTTCCAATGTTCCCTGAGCTGTCATACGGGTGGGCTTTCTCTAGAACACATCCTCCTACTACTGTGCCATCAGTAGGTCTGTCGGTGGCGGGTTATGTTACTAGTTAGGAAAAACCCACTCTCCCTCCTCCTCCTCCACTGGGGGAGTATATACTTCCTAGCCCTCTGATGTACTTGGCTAGGAGGCTTGCTTTGGTCAATGGGAGGTGAGCAAATGCGACGTGATCAGAGGTTTTAAATTCACTTTTGTGGTTTGGTTTAACGCTGGAGTCCATGCTGTCCGCTATGAGAAGAACAACACACTGTAGGTCGCTGTAGCTGATCTTGCCGGGGTCTCAGAGTGAGCGGCACGTAGAGAAGAACTAAACCTGACCTGCAGCTGGCCCGCATCCAGCTGAGTCCAGATCACCACCAGCCTTGTAGACCCATGAAAAATAAATAAATGTTTCTCTTTTCTTTTTCTCTGTGAACTGTAATAGCAGGATGGTTGCTGTTAGTCACTGCAGTTTTTTGAGTTGTTTGTTCTATAGCATCTTTGCAGTTGTGGCCAACTAATACAAAGCTGAAGAAACATAGAAAGGGAATTTTCAGTACATTGGATGCTGCCAGCCCTTAGAGCACCTTTGTGAAAATTAGAAAAAGGTGACTCTCTGTCCAGATACTTTATTCTTCACTTGTCAGAAAATGGCCACATTGTGGTTGTGACAAAGGACTCGATTGCTAACATCAGACATAGTTACCAGATACATGAAGCTATGGGCCCTGTGACGTGGTCACCCGACCAGATGTGTCATCTGTGTGCAGTGCACGACATACACAACCAAAAGTGGTGGCTCTACTGTGGCAGAATCGGTGAACTGGGTCCTCCTGAGTTCCCCCTTGTCATGTTAGAGGCAGACCTCAGGATGGGCGTCATTCAAGATATTAGCATGCTCTATAATACTATTTTTTAATGGCAGAAGTTGTAAATTATTTTACATAGGCCTTTGCGTTCCTTCATGGATAAATTCTAATCTCCCTCCTCGCAGATGGTTACAAACAGGGACCAGGGAAAAGTAGTATAACTCAGAACGGGAGAAAAGCCTTTTAAAGATGTGAAAATATTACCATGATTACACTCGCTGGTCCTTCCTTCTGGGCAAATGTCAGAACAAAGCTTTCCCTTTATTTTCTTTTTCTCTTTTTCCCTCTGGTAGGGCAGAGAGGGTAAGTTGGCCCTACTTAACTGGCCAGCCAGCGCTGAACTGAATGTGATCGGATTAGTTTTCCAAGTGGTTTATCTAAATTAGTGCAGGCTGAGGTGGGTAGTTGTCCACACTGCTTGTGTTATCTGACTTCAGTCGGCTCCTCCTGGAGCCCTGGTGGCCACACCAGGTACGGAATGGAAAAACCTGAGTTGTATGGCTAAGAAAAAAAAGATGTGCTTGGAAATCTGGCCCGTCAATTTGTTAGTGACCCGAGTTTCAGTTTTCTCATTTACAGGATGGTGCAACTAGTCCTTGCTTCGGGGTCGTTTCGAGGATTAAATGAGGTAATATACAAGAAGGATTTAGAAGAGTGAGCAACCTATTAGGCATTTGCTGCTGTTCTCCTTTCCATTTCTTTAGGTCAAAGTTAAAAAATGCAAAGTGAAAAGCATGTATCTTCGGTGTCTTTTCCTCTGTCTTCTTCCCTCATCTGTGGTGTCTTTTTATCCACATTTCTCTATCTCCTGCTTTCTTGCTGCCATCTTGCGAGCGGAAAGGTTTCCTTGAACTTGGAGACCTAAGTGCACCACTGTAGCACGTGCGCTCTTGCTCAGCTGGATCCAGACAAGCTCTGGCTTGTCTGCATCTCTTACTAGACCATCATTCCTCGAAGCCAGGTTCCACGAATCTTATTCGCAGGACCCAGCCAGCGCCAAGTGCATGATGGACAAGCCGGGATGCTTACTGAATTAATTGTATTGTTCAATAAGTGAAAGTGTAACTATCACACTGTAATAATTCTTTCATCTGTTTCTTTAATAACATTTACAGATTGTTCACTGTCTGTGGGCCTGAATTTTATGAGTGGAAATGGTGGTATTGTTGGAGATTTGAGTTGGAAAGCAAATTATTGCTAATGTTTCTCTTTAAGGTTCTGGGTCAGTTGAAGATATCATGGGAAAAAAATAGAAATATAAATTGTACATCAGCGCTGGTAGGAGACTGCAACTTAGCTCTAAAAAGTTCTTATTTAAAAATTTTGTGCTACTCAAAAGTAACTGAAAATGTTCCAATAAGTAAATGTTGTATACATTTGAATTTATAAAATCATTGATTGAATTTCCAATAAGTAAGTGTTCTATAACTCAGAATGTATAAAATGCAGTACTAACATTATTTGGCTTTTTATTGGTTTTGCATGTATGTTGGGGATCCTGATAAAATTTATCAAAATAAACCATTTTTTTTTTAGAAAACAGCACAACAGCTGAGAAACCTACTCTAGAGCAGAGGTTGATAAACTTTTTCTACAACCAGACATTAAGCGTTTTTGACTTTGCAAGCCATACGATCTCTATTGTAATTACCCAGGGAGGCTCTTCCATCATGGAAGCAGCCAGAGATAATATGTAAAAGAATGAGTGTGGCTATGTTCTAATAGAACTATTTACAAAAAAAGGCAGTGAACAGGGTTTGGTCCATGGGCTATAGTTCGCCAACCGCTGATCTGGAGGAGACAGGATGGGCTTTGCGATCCATACACTGGAGTGGGCGACTTGTTCTCTCTCACATGTCGTGTCTCCATCTGAAAAGAGAGCTGATGAAATCACCTGGCCAGGTGTTGAGAGGGTTAAATAACATAGGACATAGAGACACCTAGCACGGCTGTAATTTTCTTTCTTGATCTTATTCCCCAAAGAGCCAGGGCTGCAATTTATTCCTCCCTTTTTATTGCCCTGATCAAAACCGTCGAATTTCTTTGGTGCAGCTACTTGAGCGAGTCATTGCTGTGATTTAATACTCAGAAACACACAAAAAGTGAATGAACACTTACCACTCCCAGGGGAATCTGTGTTAGAAACAAGAGTTTACTAACAAGCTAGTAAACTGGAATGCTAGGGGGAAGATCCTGGAGCCAGGGCGCGTCTCCATTCTCCCCGACACACTTACTTTGGATGTGATTTCTTCACCTTCGGTTCCTACCAGCTCACTCTACCCCGATTAATTGTCTCTTCAAGCAGTAAACTGTGGACTCAGACTTGCTGTGTGCCCTATAGAGTCTGACCGAGCTCGCCCACCCTTGTCTCCACAGTGGGGGGTTCGCGCCACAGGACCCGGTGGGCCTAGTGTCTGCGCGCAGCTGAGACACAGCCGGAATTGCCGTAACTGGAGATTTGAGGGTAGACAGACCTGGGATGGAATTCTGACTCCTGTCCTAAAAAATGTGATCTTGGACACAATGATGTACTTTTCCGAGCCTTTATTTCTTCGTATAATAGAAGTGGTTTCATACGGTTGATGTGAATCATATGAAATATGTAAAAAAAAAAAAAGCTTAGACCAGGGACTGGCACGGGGAGCCCCTTGTTTCTCATCACTGCCTAGTCCCACAAGTTAGAATTGTTTTTGATACCTCGATGTTATTGAATAAATGAATGGCAATGTTCTCATTTTTATCATGACACATGGAAACTCAGAGAGTAATCTCTATTACCAGCACCGTTTACTATTGTCTATAACCTGTTCCTTTTATGTTACTGTCATCAGTAGAAACAACTTATACATAGTTTTTATAAATGCCATGCCATTTTGAATCCTAATTGCTAATGTCAGAATTTTCAGACTGTCTGAAGCTAAGAGACTTGGGAGTCATGGAGTTCTGGGGTTAAATGCCCCTCCTTTCATTAGCTGGCCATGTGTAAACTCTTGGAGTCCAAGTGAAATGAAGTTAACACAATAGGACAGTCGGGAGGATTAAGGACATAGTACTGGATTAATACATGTTAAATAAATAAAGGCTTACTAAAACTGAATAGTCATATTGCTTCTTGTTCTCTTGTAGGCGAAACACAGAGACTAGCTTAACTCTGTGTTGAGTGCCCCTAGAAACTCTCCTTCATCTTCCAAACTACGTCTCCTTTGGGCCATCAGAGTGCAAACTCCCATCATTCATACAGACAAGGAGTGAAGGGCTGGTGACAACTTGAAGTGAGATCACTCGGGGATGGGGAAGCAGGGTGGATGGGGTGCTGGTGGCCGTGGTGGCACGTGCTTAGGCCATTAGTGCAAACTCAGAGGGACCTGGGACCCCCCAGGGACCAGACAGGAAACTTAAACCAGGGATGCAGGCTGGATGCTCCCTTCTAATTTCTGAGAATGTGATACCCTCTGAAAGCATCTTTTATTTTCCTACTTTTGATACAGACACAGACAGAGAGAAATATATATATTTTTTACTATAGCAGTCCTCAAATGTCCTCTATGGACCCCTGGGGGGACACTGGCGATCCTTTCAGGAGATTCACAAGGTCAAAACTCTTTTTGTAAAATACAAGATATTTTACTTTCCTTTTTCATTGTATTGATATTTGTGCTGATGGTGCCAAGCAATGGTGACTCGATGCAAATTAAGGTGGTGGCACCAGATACTCCAGTCATCATTAGACTCTTCATCACCATGCATCCACATTAAAAATAAAAACCAGTTTCACTTAAAAATGTCCTTGATGAAACAGTCAAAATGACCAGTGTTACTAGATTTCCACCCTCGTTGAGTACGCATCTTCCTAATATGCTCCGGGAAAGGTCGGAAGCCCACGGAAAGTTCTTCTGCACCTTGAAGTACGGCGCTGTCTTAGGAAAAGCAGTCGTGCAATTGTTTTGAGTTGTAAGCTAAACTAGTCGCCTTTTGATGTTCTTTTTTCTCACGGAACACCACTTTTTCAAACCACGGTCATCCAAACTTGGGTATCTGGCGGACGTTTTCTCAAAAATAAATGAAGTTGGCTTGTCCCTTCAAGGAACACAACTGTCAGAATTTGTTGCCAGTGATGAAGTTGGAGTTCTAAATTAGAATTTAGAAAAACTGACATCCTCCACTGTGAGTCTGATAGTGCACTAATATTTTAAAGACTTTTTCGGATGCGATCGCATTGAACACAAATGTGATTTTTTGATGTTACACAGTGAAATGTGTCAGCATTTGAAGATCTGCATAACTCAGTGAACCAATATTTTCCAAACGACCAATGCACCAAAGCTTGCAGATGGATAGGAGATGCATTCAAGTGTAAGACAGACCATGGATTTTAACGTAACAGAGTATGACTTCCTTGATACGGCTTCCGATTCCACATTACAGCCAACCTTTGAACAGCTGCTACTTGCTGAGTTCAAGTGCAATGTCAGAGAGTTGTGTGCGAGGGCCATGCAGACGGTCGTGCAGTGTCCAACTACTTATCCGACTGTGAGAAGCTCATTTTTTTTGTTTTAACCAAAACAACTTATCACAATGGACTGAATGTGTAAACAGATATGAGAATCCAGATGCTTCTATGAAGTCAGGCATTAAAGAAGTTAAAAAAAATGTAAAACAATGCCATTCTTTTCATAACCTTTTTTTTTTTTTGTTCTGGAAAAATTGTAACTTTTCATAAAAATCTATTACTGAGGTTAACCTGAAATGCCTTCATACTGGAATACTCTTTTAGTTTTAACTTTTAATATAGTAAATATTTACAGATGTAACACACAGAAGCAAACTCTTTGCTAAGAAGTATGAAAGTATAGAAGAATCCGAAGACCAAGTATTCGAGGGCCTGTACTGTACTGTGAGAAGTGCAAGAGCCCTGGCCAGCGTGCTGCAGTTGGTTGGAGCATCATCCCATGACCTAAGGTTGCGGATTCGATTCTTGGCCAGGGCGCATACCTAGGTTGCTGGTTGGATGCCCGGTCTGGGTGCACACAGTCTCCAGTCCGGGAGTGAATGGGAGGCTCTCTCTCCCTTCCTCTTTCTCTAAAAGCAATGAAAAAATGCCTTCGGGTGAGCATGATTAAGAAAAGAGAAAGAAGTACAAGAGCAGCGGCTCCCCCTCAACCTCCACTGATTGTTCCTGTGGACGGGAAGGCAGGCCCACTGTTGCTAGATGTTCCAGTTTATAAAGAAAAGCCAGAATTCCAGACTTTAACGTGAAATCTCCCAATTTCAGGATATTTTTTTAACACCGAAGGAAGCCTATCTGGGGACGGGATGCTGCCTTTGGGACACGTGGTGCCGCTTCTGGTCCGGGCTCATAGGTTGACAAAGCTCTGTACTGGAGGGGGGGGGGGTGATATGTGACTATGAGTAAGGATTTTATGATAGCAAGGATTTAAAAAATGAATAAGGATTTTAGAGTTCCGCGCATATGATCAAAATTCTTTTAAAAATCACCGAAAGCACAAAGTGTTGGAAACTGTTAGATAATTGTGTGCTACATGGCAATTGTGTGCTCCCATTGGGGAGCCTGGAAGAAGTGGGAGTTTCTTTCTTTCCCTTAATTCCTTTTCTGCAAAGGAGTGCTTTTTGTCTCTCCCCCTCACTGTAAAGAAACCAACTCCAGACAACATAATAGCTCTTTGTTGTTGGTTTTTTTTTTAAAATAGTGTGGTTGAGTTCTTCTGTTCTCAATGGTTTGTCTTCTTATAAATTGGCAAAAAAAAAAAAAAGCAACAATGAATTTCTTACAGTTCAGCAGCTTGTAGCTCCATTTGTAAGAAAAGTGAAAACAACTCAAAAGTAGCACAATTGGAATAAAAATGCTTTTAATTTGATATAACAGACTAATTCTAAGAGCACAATTTACATAAAATGTGCTTTTATGTGCCCAAATCAAATAATTCTAGATTTGTAAAGGGTGTGAATAACAAGTATTATATATATATAAATTTTCTTCAACATTTTTGCTTTTCTGTTTTAAACAAACAAACAAAAAACAAGCCCTTTCATAGCGCAGCCTCCAATTATTGTTTTACTTATGGCAACTTATGACAGCCTTTAAAAATTTTTAAATATTTTTCTTTAGCCCTGACATAATTTATCTTTTTCTGTTGTGTGTTTAAAAACAGAATCAGTTTGTGAGTTTCGTGGTCAAAGGGAAAGAAACAGTGTGGAGTCAGGTTCACAGCCTTGAGTTTTCCCTGTGTCATTCATGCTAGCTAGGTGATAAGATTCCGAGCAAATTTCGAAGCTCTGCGAAGCTTAGTTTGTCCTTTTGCAGCATGAGAATGATAAGGCTGGTTATGAGAACCGAATGAGTTACTAGCGCTCCAAACAGGACCTGGCAGATGGGCATAACAATTATATAAGAAGAGCTACCCTTTACTGAGAGTTTACCACTGTGTAGTGGGTATTGACCAAAACACTCTCTGTTAACTGACTTAATACAATGGCTGCACGAGAGAGGTGCTATAATTATTCCCAGACGTTCAGTAACGTACCCAAGATTACACAGCTAGAAGGAGTCAGGATTTGAACCCTGGCAGTAGCGGCTTAATAAATTCCCCCCTCTCCTTTTCTTCTGCCTCTAAGCCTTAGGCACGCCCACTGAAAGGATACTGCGTGTGACGCCAGTGAGGAGCAAAGGGAAAGGAGCAGGTGGGCGGAGCCCATGTGGCCCCGCCCAGCACCAAGGGTGGGTCAGCATAGAGAGCCACGTTCACTTACATCAGACTCCACCCCATTATGAGGATGGCTTTGAGTTACATAAACCTTTTAAAAATCGATTTTCAGGGACTCACTTTAAGAAAAAAAAATAAAATTTGCTCAAAGCTGAGTAGTTATTTAGAATGAGAAAAGAAATCAGCTCTTTTTTTTCAAAAGCTGATAAATAGAAAGAGCACTACAAAATCCAGGAAAAAGTGTTTTCATCTGCAAATGATTTTATAATATCATTTTCCATAACAAGAACATGAAGATAATTCAGTTGGTTGGCGTTTAAATAAATCATAAATAGTTTAGGCAAGTCCTTTTGAACGTCCTAATTTGTTCTTGGTCGTGTCATTTGCATTCAGCTTGACTGTCAGAGTGGAGAAAAGCGGAGCAAGTTTCACTTGTAATTGAGCCGGTACCGACGATGCACGGAGTTTGTGGTGTCTCTGTGGGTTTCCCCCAGCAGATCCGGGGACTCTGATACATTTGTATCACATGTTTCTCATCAAAAAGAAAGAAACCCCTCAACGGTGTATTTATAATTGTATATGCTGCATTACTGAGTGTATTTCCTCAATAGGAAAGAACTTCTGTTCTTATTAAGCATTAATGAGAACCAAATCTTTTCCTTATAGTTTTAAACCTCTGATGAGTGGAAGAATTTTCCACAGACTGGCTTCTGGTCCCACCCAGTTCAGACTGTGTTTTCCCTCCAGCACCCACACACTTCCGCGCTGGGTGCCATGAGACCTGCAAACCTCTTGACAGGGGCCCTCGCCCTGGTCCTGGTGCCAGAGGAGTCGCTGCAGTGGGAAGGAGCGGTGCTTGTAAAGCTGTCCCTACACCCGGACAGCTACCACCTTCCCTATGCGCAGAAGTGACTGTGAACCACTGAAATACACCCCTGAGTGCATACTAAATGAGCCCCAACTCAGCTTCTTAGCTAGATCTCTAAAATGCTTATGGCCACTCCAAAAACACCTAGCAGGGGAAACCCTCCTTGAAAATACGTTAGAACAATTAAAATATTTTCCTTTGCAAATTTTGCAAAAATGGTTGATTGTATAAACCATTGGTGGGAATCCTCAACGGAGCTTTGCGGTACGCTTGCCAGGTAATTGGAGAAAACTCCCATTGCCGACTGGGGGAGAACAGCTTGGGAAAGACACATTATCTTACAATGACTTTGATTAGTGCTAGCTAATTACCTAATTTAATAGGTTAAAGAAAAGGAGGCAAAAATGTAACACAATCTAGTAATTAATCCTCAGGTTATGGTCTCATAATTACAAGTATTGGATTCACTCTAAACCAGCCTTAACTTTAAAGACCATTTGAAAAAGCAATAGAAGTCGCATTCAAAGAATTGCAATGAATAAAGAAAAAGACAAACAAAACAAAACCTGTTCTGTTCTGAGCCTGGGTACTTGTGTACATTGTCAGTAGAAAATGGAACAGTTCAGTTTCTTACACAGCTTAGGACAGAAATGAAGATGGTGTGCTCTGAAAACCGTGCAGGACAATGACATTGCTGTGTAAGGTACTTGTGAACATTTAATGCAGTTGTTTCAAGAAGTCTGAGAATAGAAGAAACACTATGTTCATACATTGCATGTAATGTATCTTAAAGACAAGGCCAACTATGCAAGCATGTCTCAAGCCTCTGTTGCATCCTATCCACTGATGTGCTCTTGGCCAAAGCAAGTCATGTGGCTGAGCCGAAAGTCAAGGGGCAGAAATACGATTTGTATTCACCTTGAGGTGCCAGCAAGTCTTATGACCAAGCCTTGCATCAATGGGCAGTGACCTATTCTCTTCTCATTGAAGTGAAGGAGAGGAGGTGAATAGTTATTGAATTAGTTTCCTGTGGCTTCTGTAACAAATGACCACAAACTTAGTGGTTTTATATTCTCACAGTAAGGGGGGCCAGAAGTTCAAGATCAGTACCACTGCTAGGAGCTGTCCCTCCAGAGGCTCTAGAGAAGAATCCTTTCCTTATCCCATCCAGCTTCGGTGGCTGCTGACATTCCTTGGCTGATGGCTGCATCACTTGAATCTTTAAGACCAGCGTCCTTAAATCTCTGTGCTCCCTTTCACAGGTCCTTCTCCTCTGCATCTGTGTCAGCTTTCCCTTGGATGCTGTTTTATAAGAATACTTTCGAGGGCACTTGAGACCCACCCAGATAATCACCCCCATTTCTAGATCTTTAATCACAGCTGAAAAATCTTCACCAGATAAAGGAGTATTTTACAGTTTTTAGGGATTGGGACCTGACATCATTGGTGGCCCCGATTCTGCCTACTACAGCCACAATTCCTAAAAATGCATATATTCGTGTTAACCTAGAATTTTAAAACATCTTTTACTGGGAAACAGTGAATCGCTCTGTGTTTGGGATGACTTTATATTTGGTAATTCAGTTGGTTATGTGGGACTAGAAAGACTGGGAATTAGGACTAACACTTTCATTTATGTTCTCCCAAGTTTAAAATTTGCTGTTTTAGTCAGCACGGGTTCTGTAACAAAATACCAGAGCCCGGTGTCATAAACAACAGAGATTACTTTCCCACATGTCTGGAGGTTGGCAAGTCCAAGGTCAAGGTGCTGTCCAATTCGGTTTCCAGCGAGAGAGGGTGCTCTGGTCTCTTCATCTTACAAAGGCACTAATCCCCAAATGGGGATTGCTCACTCACGATCTCATCTAAACCTCCCTACGGCCTCGCTGCTGAAGACTAGCACACTGGGGATAAGGGCTTCTACATGAATTTTGGGGGGCACAAACATTCAGTCCATAGCACTTGGACAGCCTCACTAACAGACACACCCATTTGCCTTTAAGTCCCTGCTCTCTTTACCCCTGATAATCCCTTTCTGAAAAGGTATAGAAAAAGGGACAAGAGACTGATTTTAAGATATGGGGGGATTCCCCCCAAATCCCCAGAATTATCTTCTGGAGGGTGGACCCCTTGTAGTACAGGCTTTCTCGGCTAGGTGAATGCTCTAGGAACCCATCTGTAGTAGTCTACCTGCTGACATTGTTGTGAGAGGCTATGTTTGGCTTCAGTGAATTTTTTTTGAAGATTCTTTCAAGGCATTTGCCCATTTCGCGATGGGTGATTTACGAGTGCACCTGCCCACACCACACTGAGTGTTCAGCAGTTTTTGACCAGAAACAGCATGACCCCTATTCACCCCATCCTCCCTATTCACCTGATCTCACCCTGAGTGACATTTTTTTTAATGTTTCTCTGAATGAAAAAAGTCCTCAAAGGGAAACGTTTTGCTGATGTGGAAGATGCGAAACAAACAAACAAACAAAAAAACCCAGCAGAAGCCCTAGGAGGCATCAAAATTGACAAGTTCAAAAGCTGTTTCAAGCAGCGGAAAAAACATCTCTTTTTTACAAATTTTACTTTAATTGTTATTCGAGTACAGTTTTCTGTCTTTTACTCCAATCCCAGGCCACCCCCTCAGTGCTTCCCACCTCCCTCCCATTTCCACCCCCCTTAGTTTTTGTCCATGTGTCCTTTATACTTGTTCCTGTTATCCCTTCTCTTTTTCCTCTGAAATTCCCTCCCCTTTCCCTTCTGGTTACTGTCAGCCTGTTTTCTGTTTCAATGTCTTTGGTTGTATTTTGCTTGCTTGTTTGTCTTGTTGCTTAGGTTCTTGTTAAAGGTGAGATCATATGGTATCTGTCTTTTACTGCCTGGCTTATTTCACTTGGCATAATGCTTTCCAGTTCCATCCATGCTGTTGCAAAGGGTAGGAGCTCCTTCTTTCTTTCTGCTGCATAGAATTCCATTGTGTATATGTACCATAGTTTTTTAATCCAATCATTTACTGATGGGCATCTAGGTTGCTTCCAACACTTGGCTATTGTAACTTGTGCTGCTATGAACATTGGGGTGCATAGGTTCTTTTGGATTGGTGTCTCAGGGTTCTTGGGATATAATCCTAGTAGTGGAATTGCTGGGTCAAAAGGCAGTTCTATTTTTAGTGTTCTTAGAAAATTCCATACTGTTTTCCATAGTGGTTGTACCAGTCTGCAATCCCACCAACAATGAACTAGGGTCTCCTTTTCTCCACAGCCTCTCCAACACTTGTTGTTTGTTGCTTTGTTTATGATGGCCATTCTTACCGGTGTAAAGTGGTATCTCATTGTGGTTTTAATTTGTGTCTCTCTGATGGCTAGTGATATCGAGCATCTTTTCATGTGTCTCTGAATCCTCTGTATGTCCTCTTTGGAGAAATGCCTGTCCAAGTCCTTTGCCCATTTTTTAATTGGGTTCCTTGTCTTCTTGGAGTGGAGTCATGTAAGTTCTTTGTATATTTTGGAGATTAAACCCTTGTCTGAGGTATCATTGGCAAACATGTTTTTCCATATAGTTGGTACTCTTTTTATTTTAATGCTGTTTTTTGTAGCTGTGTAGAAGCTTTTTATTTTGATGAGATCCCATTTGTTTATTCTTTCCTTTATATCCCTTGCTCTGGGGGACATATCAGTAAAAATGTTGCTGTGTGAGATATCTGAGATTTTCCTGCCTATGTTCTCCTCTAGGATTTTAATGGCGTCACGGCTTATATTTAAGTCTTTTATCCATCTTGAATTTATTTTTGTGTATGGTGTAAGTTGGTGCTCGAGCTTCATTATTTTGCATGTAGCTGTCCAGTTCTCCCAACACCATTTGTTGAAGAGACTATTTTTACTCCATTTTATGGTGTTGCCCCCTTTGTTGAATATTAACTGACTGTAGAGACTTAGGTTTATTTCTGGGCTCTCTGTTCTGTTCCATTGGTCTATGTGCGTGTTTTTATGCCAGTACCAGGATGTTTTCATTACAGTGGCCTTGTAATACAGTTTGGTATCAGGTATTGCGATCCCTCCTACTTTGTTCTTCTTTCTCAAAATTGCAGCGGCTATTCGGGGTTGTTTATGGTTCCATACAAATGTTTGAAGTGTTTGTTCTATGTCTGTGAAATATGCCATTGGTACTTTGATAGGTATTACATTGAATCTGTATGTTGCTTTGGGTATTATGGACATTTTGATGATGTTAATTCTTCCAATCCATGAACACGGTATGTGTTTCCATTTGTTTGTGTCTTCCTTGATTTCATTCTTCAGTGTTGTGTAGTTTTCTGCATACAGGTCTTTTATCTCCTTGGTTAGGTTTATTCCTAGGTATTTTATTTTATTTTTTTGCTATATCGAATGGGATTTTTTTTCTTGATTTCTGCTTCTGCTGTTTCATTGTTGGTATACAAAAATGCCTTTGATTTCTGGATATTGACTTTGTATCCTGCTATTTTGCAAATTTATTTATTAGGTTGAGCAGTTTTGTTTCCTCCTTTCCAATTTGGATGCCTTTTATTTCCTTTTCTTGTCTGATTGCTGTGGCTAAAACTTCCAATACTATATTGAATAGAAGTGGTGAAAGTGGACAACCTTGTCTTGTTCTTGATCTTAGCAAAAAAGATTTTAGTTTTTGTCCATTGAGTATGATGTTGGCTGTAGGTCTTTCATATATGGCCTTTATTATGTTGAGGAATGCTTCCTTTATTCCCATTGTGCTGAGTGTTTTGATCATAAATGGGTGCTGTACCTTGTCAAATGCTTTTTCTGCATCTGTTGATATGATCATGTGATTTTTGTCTTTGCTTTTGTTTATGTGATGTATTACATTTACTAATTTGCGAATATTGAACCATCCTTGCATCCCTGGGATGAATCCCACTTGGTCATGGTGTATTATCTTTTTAATGTATTGTTGGATGCGGTTTGCCAATATTTTGTTGAGGATTTTAGCATCTATGTTCATCAACAATATTGGCCTGAAATTTTCCTTCTTTGTTGTGTCTTTATCTGGTTTTGGGATTAGGATGATGCTGGCTTCATAGAAAGAGTTTGGGAGTCTTCCATCACTTTGGATTTTTTGAATAGTCTGTGAAGGATAGGGGTTAGCTCTTCCTTAAATGTTCTGTAGAATTCTCCTGTGAACCCATCTGGTCCAGGGCTTTTGTGTGTTGGGACTTTTTTGATTACTGCTTCAATTTCATCTGCTGTTATTGGTCTGTTCAGGCTTTCTGTTTCTTCTTCATTGAGTTTTGGAAGATTATATTTTTCTAGAAATTTTTCCATTTCACCTAGGTTTTCAAATTTCTTGGCATATAGCTCCTCATAGTAATTTCTTGCAATCCTTTGTATTTCTGTGGTGGAAAAAACATCTTGATAGCTGTATTGCATCACATGGAGAGCACTGTGAAGACAACTGAAGTTTAAACATGTAAGAATAAATACATAATTTTTTAGAAATAAATTCTGTTTTTTTGGTCCCCCCTCATAGTTACTGAGGACTACCAGGTACAGAGCATAGGCAAAGATGCAGTAAAAACCTGTACGTATTTTACTGGTGTTCAGGCCAGAGCCCTCTGAGGGCAGGCAGCTCTGTCTGGGGGAGGGGCAGACTCACTTGCTGGGCATGATGAGCACACAGGCAGTTTTCTCAGGGGAGACTCTTCAGCTGGAGTCCGGGTACTGCTCTCCCCACCTCAGTGATGTCTGGATGAAAAAGGCATGGGGATGTCTCCAAAGGAAATAGGCTTTTGTGACTGATACTGTAAGACTTTGGAGGAGAGGAACTTGTGTAGCTTAGAGATTTCAGCACCTCTTAGGAGGTGCTGCCTAAGAGGATGAATCTGTACTTCTTTAAATATAAAGGAATCTTAGGAGTAGAAAGAATAGGGAAATGTAATCCAGTTGCTTAATTATATAGATGAAGTAACTGAGGCCCCAATTGATTAAGCTTTGCCAAGTTTACATAATTTACACCAGAGCCGGGACTAGAACCGAGTCTTCTGAGGCCAGGCTCGGTGGTGTCCCCATTACAGTAACCCAATAGATGCCTTTTGGTCGGGCATCTGGGCTTACAAAGATTTCTCTTTCTCTCCAGCTTGGGATACATGGGTACTTCCCCGCTGTTTGCTGTGGTTGTACAGCATGGCCCCGCCTCCCTGACCACGAGTGGTGGGAAGAGTCTGCCTCCCGTGAATGTGCAATCTGAAACAGTTGTGCATGGAGAATGGCAGTTGGCAGAACCGAGTCCCCTCGAGACCGTGCTCTAGAACAAAGGCAGCATGGTCAAGTACTGCGCAGTCTTTGCCCTGCCACTCATTAGTTCTGTGACTTCGGGCAGGTTACTTAGCTTCTCTTTCCCCAGTTTCCTCCTCTTTAAAATGGAGATTGTAGAACCTACCTCATGACATTGTTTTGAGGACTAAATACTAAAACACCTTTAAAATATGTAGAGCAGTGCCGGACACAAGTAAATATTTAACATATATCAGTTATTAACCTTCTACTGAGGGCCAGGACATACCCTGGCTCCTTTGCCCTCCCAGTCATTCAAATATCCTGTTGATTCTAGGTCACAGGTGGCCAACACCAGGCCTGTGGGCCGAATCTGGCCCTCCCCCTTGTCTTATCCGGCCTGGCACCTTGTTTCTACCTGGCGGCAGCACTGAGCTCTCTCTTAACTGTTAAGGAGTAGTTGCATTTATAGAGTCCTAAAATTACACTCGGCCCTTCAAAGGCAACGTGAGGCTGAGGTGGCCCCTGGTGAAAATGATATTGACACCCTTGATAACCTGGGATCCTTCTAATGAGGGTCCTACCCTCCTTTACTTAAGCAAGTCAAAGTCAGCTTCCGTTTCTTGGAACAAAAATAACTTTAAAAATATTCATGTTCCTGCATAATGGCTCATACTTATTGGAGCTATTATGTATACTGTGATGGCTCTCAGGTGTGTGTGTGTGTGTGTGTGTGTGTGTGTGTCCGTCCAGGTAGTATAAAGTGGAGTACATGTTTTCTTGGACAAAAATTTAAAAATCAATATTTGAGGGAAGCAGTCCTAAACAGTAATGTGTACTAACGGCACTTTGTGTCTGTGAACGGAAGTGGAGCCAGTGAGACCCACAGAAAGATGATGCACAAATTGATCCGGACAATGATGTGCAGGGAAATGGATCATCATTAATATATTCCAGAGCTGATTATCAATGCTTAAATTACCAAAATATTGAATTAAGCAACTTTATATGCCAATAGTAGTAGAAAAAATTGTTGCATTCCACCACGTTTATTGGCTTAGACAGATTTTAATATATAAATATGCAACTATAAATAAAATCCGGCAATTACATTTAGAAGAGAAAAATCATTTGGATAGCCTATATTCCATAATATTAAGGGGAGTAATTCCTAATATTGTGCATTAAATACACTCTGTTAAACAGCTTGCTGTCTTTCTGCTTTACATAAGTTAAGTGTACAGTGGCAGGTTCAATTAATTCTACAGAATAAGAATAGCCATTTCTAAAAGCAACTTCAGGACATTTCTGTGTGATTCTCTAAGCTGCCTTCATGCTGTTCAGTGAATGTAATACAGAGGCTGGTAAAAATAGCCTTTGCATTGAATTTGGAGTGGAACATATTGTAGCATAAGTGGGGATATTAATAAATACTAAATCTCCAAATGAATTGCTAAGTCCATTAAGAGTTTTAATGCTGCATTTGTAGCTCATAACTCTAGGCGATTCCCTGTCTAACTTACACTGGCAAATGTTTATTTTGAGAAATGCTCAGTCATCTGTTTTACAAGCCCATTCTCTTTACACCTGAAACTTTCCATAAGAAAGGCGTTGGCATAAAAATAGACTCCATTTTTTAGGATGGGTTGAGCTTATCTGGGAACGTGCACGCAAAGAATTTTGACTCATTACACTGGGAGGAACCTGAGAGGAGATGATATCTGGTCCTTCGCTTGCAGATTGTAAACTGAGGTCCAGAGTGGTGAAGCACCCGTGTCAGGTCACACAGGAGTTCGGCGGAGCTGGGGACATGCCGGGTCCCAGTCTAAGGCTCCTTCTACCACGTCCATGCCAACTCTCACTTTACATACGAACAGGCTGGACTCTGAAGAGGTTAAGCAATTTACTAAGCAGGTCAAATGGCTAGTTAATGGCTGATGGTGATCAGCAGGCCTCCTGATGCTTGTCTGCTGGTTTTGATCCATCTTTAAGGACAAGTCCTGTGATTTAAAGGTTACTTCTGCTGCGTCCATCCAGGTATTTGAAGCTTAAAAAAATCACAATAAGGAAGAAACTCCTCTTCTTTATCCATAAATATTAGGCTAAAAATGAAAATACCCATGGGGAAGGTATTGGTTCGCATTGGTACCAAAGTGCCCTGGGTCTGGCCAGGCCCCGTGAAGCAGTGGGTATAAAGGTTCCTGCGACACTGGGACCCCTGTTTTTCTGGCTCATGGCTTTCATGAGCATAGAAAGAAGCAGACTGGGACTCTTAGCTTGGGCTCTGCTAAAATACCTGGCCACACAGGGGTGTCAGTGATGGTCAGGAATGGGAAGCAGAGGCACTGGAATCGAACTAACTTTGCCTGTCATACCATTTTCCCTTTAGACAGCCCTGGTGTGCACCCAGGCGAGTTTCAGCAACATGGCAATTGCTCTGTATACCCTGTTGACCATTACTCTTGATGACTAATTTTTCTTTGTCTATTAAACTTATCATTCCTTTCCTCCAGTTTATTCACTCAACAAATTTCCCTCTAGCTCCTATCTACTATGTTCCAGGACCAGGGGAAACTGTAACGAATGTGGTTCCTGGCTTCATGGAGCTTATAGTCTGGAGGGAGACACAGACAATATGTAAACTGGCACATAGGCCCAAGATTTACAGATTATAATAGGCATTAGTAGAAAATATGTAGGAACTATAAAAATGGGGTGTGAGAGCAAGCTTATTTGTATAGGGTGCTCAGGGAGGCAGACGAGGAGAGAGCAGTGTGACTGGCTGATGTGGGATTTCAAAAGTCTGGGGTCCTTGACTCAAGTTGAGACAACTCTCAAGGACTTCCAGCCCCCTGTAGGATTAGCTGAGGTCTCTGTCCAACCCCACACTCCTTGTTCTTTCTACAGGCTCATCTCCAGTAGGCACAATCCAATTAACCTTCAGCGTACTACTCTTCATTTTAGAGATTATTTCTAGGAAACTGTCTAATATAGCTGTCCAGGGCGTGGTCCGAGAAAACTGACTCTAAGATGGGCTTTTGGATATGAATCATCACCGGCTGACAGCTGGCACTGTCCATCACGGTGGGATTTCCTCCAGCAGCCCGAGGCTGCAGTGGTTGAACCTTTCATTAGAGGTGAACTGGGATGGGTTGCTAGTGGAAGAGGGGCTGGTGCAGAATCCTTGACCATTGAGCGGTGTGAGGAAAATGATCACTTTAAGAACAGCGGAATGGGGAGGCTGTTGCCGAGGGCCATTAATTCCTGGGAAGAGCAACAGTAACAGGCTCAGGTGGTCAATGACCATTTCAAGGTAAAGACGTGAAAACCACAGGGCCTCCTTGACAGTATTTAAGGAAACAAATCTCTTACAACTGGGGGCAGAGAGAGTGGAGAACTTATTTATAAGAGTAGCAGAGCTTCAGAGAGGGTTGAATTCTCAGCCTTAGGAGGTCTCCTGTGCCAACATTGAGGACTTAACAGGGAAGAAGAGGGACCTGCCACCTGTAATGGGGATATCTAGGTAGATGCCTCTGTGAACTTTGAAATTCCAGGTTCTTCCAAACCTGCTTGCTGTGCAGAAGCAGCTCACTGACCTTGTTAGAAAGTAAGTTATTTAACAACTTGGTAGCCACCTTCCCTTGCTTGAAGATCGTACAGAGGGCTCAGATGAGGCACACGATTAACAAGACAATATTTGCTCTTTCAGGATCTGCTCTTCCCTCCTCTTTTTGCCACTCTATCAGTAACAGGGATTGAGTTCATTACTTCCAGGCTGGGAAGAGCTGGGTTGGCTAAGGGAGGACAGGAACTGTACACCAAAGGAGCTGCAGGCACTAGTCCACATGTGCCAGCGGCAGCTGGGGAAGGGTGCGTGGGACTGGATCTGGAGGGATGGATGGGACACAGGTTCACCAGCGCAGAGTTCTGGGACGCATGATTTAACATACCGGCAAGGATTCCAGGCGATGACACTAATATGTAGCTCAGCTCTCAGAAGCTTGGCAAAAGTAAAGGCTTATTTACTATGTGAAGCAGATGCTGTGACGATGGAAGAAGAAATAAAAAGGGTCAGAGAAGTGGGCATGATATAGCAGATATACTATATAAGACTGGGAAACTCACCAGCTGAGTGCCATAGGAGACCCAGAGGGGCAGCAGCATTGATGAGAATCCCAGCGGGTAATGGCTCTGGTAGGCCAGGACTGATGGTAGAAAATGCTTTTAAAGAACAAGGGCCTGGTCAGAGGCTTGGAAGGGGAAATATAGAAAGATCAGGGATCAGAGAGGTCTAGATGGATCTGTAGGAATGAGCATGAATTTTGATTGCATGTAAACGATCATAAGAGAATCTATCACAGAAGAGGCACAAAATGATAGAGTAGAAGGACGCAGCTGGGGAACATCAGCCCACCTCTGTCGTGGATCATCTCAGTGCTGCCAAAATGGGTGAATAAAAGAGCAACCATGGTGTTAGGATCAAGGGCCTTCAGAGACCCAACAGCATGGGCTCCCATGCACCAAGGCTGATCTAACTACTTCCACTGCCAAATGTCCAGGAGGCTAGCAACAGACCAGTGCTGAGCCCTTAATATAGCACTGTCCGTTGAGGAGACCAGTCAGCCCCTTTGTGACAAGTTGGCTCTACTGGACACCTTCTACCCTGAATGAGGCAACAAATCAGCTGGTCTGAGGTTGACACACACTCCAGTTATGAGTGTGTCTTTCCTGCTTGCAGGCCTTTAGCAAGCATTACTACCTGATCATTTACAGAAAAGTTCATCTACTGACATGAGATCCTACACAGCATTGCTTTGGACAAAGGGAGTCACTTCACAGCAAAAGGAGATGTGGCAGTGGGCACATAGTCATTGGTTTTATGATTTACTGTATGACCCAGAAGCCACAAAAATAATATAGTTCTAGAATGGTCTATTGTAGAAGTCACTTAGGTGCCAGCTTAAAGATGATGTACTGCAAAGATAGATACTGTCCTCCATTTAAGGTATGTGCCTTAAATCAATGACCATTCTATGTTATTCTTTAGTAGGCAGAACACAGGGATTTGTAGAGCTAGAAGTAGGAGTGGCCCCTTACCATTTTTCTCAGTGACTCTCTTGGGAAATTGCCACTTCTCTTACCCACAATTCTGGGTTCTGTGGAACCAGCCTAGAGGTCCTTGTTTCCACAGGAAGAATGCTTCTGCGAGGAGGCACAGTAAGTGTCCCATTGAACTCAGGCAGCCACCTGGTCACTTCGGATTTCTTGTGCCAAGTCCAGCAACCAAGAAAAGGAGTTACACAATGAGGACAGGGAAGAAAATGCTTGACTCCTAGGTGATCGCTGGGACAACGTACCCAGTTTTAATAGAAAATAGGAAAGTGCAGCAGCCCCCTCCTGAGACTGACACAGGTCCCAGGAGCTCAGAGGCCCTCAGAGGTGAAGGTCTGGGTCATCCCATCAGCTGTGCCGTTTAGGCCGGTAGAGGTTCTATCCAAGGGTGACGGGAATCTAGAATAAATGTGGTAGGAGAGGAGAAGGGGCATTATTAGCTTCAGCTTTGAGATTAGCTGTAGCAGCAAAAATTATTCTTTGTACAAGTCTTTTTCTTGTAAGTTTCTTCTGGAAACAAGGTTATCCAGAATCATGCAAAAGCTGTTCCTTGGATGGGGTGGGCTTACTATAAAAATAAGTGCATTAGGGGTGGGTTCTAATGCACATCGTTATTCTCCACCCAGATACTTCATCAGAACTGATGCAGCCATCCCCCAGCTCTTGGGAATATTAGTCACCAGTGGCTCACACCTCTGTCCCTCAATGGATATCGCTCTCAGCCACAGAGAACTGCCTCACCCAAGGCATGCACTCCCTCCTAGAGGACAGCCTAAGGACAATAAATGCCTGATAATTGGCCTCTTGTCTCAATTTGGGGTAAGTCTTACGGGCCATTCTAGCCCCATTGGATTGCCTGGAGTCTCCACAGCAACCACACTGTGGGTCTACCCAATCCCTCCTCCCTTCTTTATATTCTGAGAGCACGCCCCAGTAAACCTTCGGTGGGCCATTTTCCATCTTAGAGTCTGTTTCCAAGGATCCCAATTTAAGACTCGTAGACACGAAAACATAAACTCAAACCGATTTATTGGTGCTTGTACATGTAGCCAAGACCTAGAACATTAATGGAATAGAATGAATCTGTCCTCCTGGGAAAAGGGTATAAAAAGGTTCTAACCATTTTGCCCTGAGCTCTTTGCATCTGGAGCATGGGCCACTGTTAGGTTTTTCAGTTTGTGATCAATCATTATTACATGCCTAAGGGATAATGGGTTGGCTTTGGGAATATGGGAGGTAGAGTTGGGGAGGTGTGGAGAGAATGTAGACTGTGCCTTCTGATAAAGGGAAGTACAGTTTGTAATGGGAGGGGGGCAGGTGTAAAGAACTTATGAGTAAAAGAGGGAGAAAGAAGAAGAGGGGTAACTCTGTCAAAGATATCTTTGAAAAAGATAGCCTCGGCTGGTGTAGCTCAGTGGATTGAGCACCAGACTGCAAACCAAAGGATCACTGGTTTGATTCTCAGTGATGGGACATGCCTGGGTTGAGGGCCAGGTCCCCAGTAGGGGGCACATGGGAGGCAACCACACATTGATGTTTCTCTCCCTCTCTTTCTCCCTTCCTCTCTCTCTCAAAATAAATAAATAAAATCTTTAAAAAAAGATAAATAGACTGCCTCTATTTTACGTCTTATCTTTAACAAGAATTTCACCCTATTATGTAGATAACTGAACTGTTGTTGGAGAAATACAACTAGGGGGCCTGGAAGCTTTCTGAACCTCAGAAGTCACATATTCCTTTCCTTTCGAGCTATAAGGTGCGGCTGCTGCACATCCTGCCAGTTCTGATGGGAGGGTAACCTTTCTCACCTAATTCACCAGACTCTCCTGACTGCGGTCAAGTAGGATAAACAAAGGCCTCTGGGGATGGGAAATGTGGGGGGGCTCAGGGAAACCTTATTAAGTTCACTTGTGAGCTCTTGGTAGGGGAAGGAGGCTTGTGCGTGTGGAGGGGCCTTCCATTGGCTCCACTTCTCAGAGGTTTATGGGTGGCCAGGTGCCATGGCCCCTGGGACCACAGCTGGGTACTCCTATGTGCTTCATGCAGGTCCTCCTGGGTGGTGCTCTGCCCCTAAGGCCATGGGGACCAGTCTGTCTTGTGCAAAAACAGGTTCCTGGCTTCGGTCTGTAGATGGATTGCTGGGCAGGAAAATGCGGCCCGCAGCAGGCTCTGCCAGCTGCAGCTGGTGGGTTGGGGGTGCAGTGGAAAGGGAGGCTTGGTGGATAGGCAGGGGACTGTCATTTTTAGACCATGACTAATAAATCTGGATTTTCCCAGTTATAAAAACTCTTCCCATTCTTCCCTTTCCCTTTCCGCAAGGTAATTGCAAAAACCTAGAGCTCTGGAGTTATTTTATGTCCCCCTTTGATGGCCTAAAGTGAATTAGAAGCTGGAAAACATTGTACATGGGAAACACTATATGTGTATTGTGTATTTCATCTTAAGCTAAATGTTATATGAGAACAAATGGTTTAAGGGAGTTTGAGCACACAAAAGAGGCTGGCAATCATTTTGAGCCCAACATTTGGCCCAAATTAGCCATTTTCAGATATTCATATTCATGTTTGTATTTGAAAACAAAGATTTCTTATTCCAAACCAATTGCTGCTGATCAGTAGCAGAACTTCAAATTTGTTACAGCCTACAGGAATGGGGTGGAGGGGAGGGCCAGAGCAAAATGGGAACTTTGAACTTGAAGTCAGAAGACCTTAGTTCTCTGCTCTTTCATTTACTACCTGGATGGTCTTGAGTAACTTATTTAACTTCTTTTTTCTTCAGTTTTCTCATCAATAAAATGAGAGCAATATTTTTTTTATTCTCACCTGAGAATATGTTCGTACTGATTTTAGGGTGAGAGGGTAACACTGATGTGAGAGAGAAACATCAATCCGTTGCCTCCTTTATGGACCCCAAGTAGGGATCAACCCTGCCACCCAGGTGTGTGCCCTGACCAGGAATTGAACCCTCAACCTTTTTGGTGTATGGGGTGAGGCTATAACCAACTGAACCACCTGGCCAGCATGAGAGCATTGATTTTTACTCCATAGGAATGTTGAGAGGATCCAGAGATATAATAAAAGTTAAAGTGTTTTGAAAACCATAACGTCTGCACAGATGCTAATTATTATTTGTGGGAATGAGAGGCGGTGTCCCAGCTCACTAGGATTCATGCGGCATTCACAAAGGGTCAGATGGGAGTCACAAACAAGAATGTATGTGGCTCCAGGTCACCTTGCTGTCATTGAATCCAGTTCCTCATTCCACTGAATATTTTCCCATAAATCCTACATCCCATATTCTGTAATTTTTTTTCTGTAGTTATCCCTGGCTTTGACTACAAGATACTTCGTCTCCATGGTCTTCTTCCCTTGCAAATTATTACTGTAGCTTCTTGGTTTATTTCTTAGCACTTTTTCAGCCTCTGGGTCTCCAAGCTATGTCAGTGTTGCAACAACAACAACAAAAGATTTCTTCCCAATTCTATAGAAGGCCAGTTTCACAGAGTACCCCACCGAAGCCATCCCACATCGAGTATAGTTGCAATGTGAAGAGTCTAATGCAAACTAAGCACCTCCATGTACACATCTTCTGGTGATATCACATGCCGTGCTGGAGGCCATCAGTCTGTTGTTGGATAAGTAAAGGAGAGAGTCATGGGACCAAATTAATCTGTGGCCTAAAACCTTATGCAAACTTTCTTGTTTGCTACAGGAATCTTATATCTACTGGGATGTTGTCAGCTGCAAGTAACAGAAAAATCCTCATTCGATCAGGACTGACCATATGAAAATGTATTATCTCCCTTAAGGGGAGTAGGCACCAGATTTGGTTCATCAGAGCCTAGGTTTCGCTTCTCCCCTCTCTGGGACTCTTTTGGCTCCACCCTCCTCTGCCGTGTTGATTTCACCCCCATATTGTTAGTAGGGTGGCTAAAGCACTTTTAGGTATGAAGATAGGACATGGAAGGGAGAGGGGGTGAAAAGGTGAAGGGATTAAGAAGTTCAAATTGGCAGTTACAGAATAGTCACTGAGATGTAAAGTGCAACATGGGAAATAGAGTCAAAAATCTCATAACTATATACGGGGGCCAGGATTACTTGAAATATGGGGGGACCATTCTGTAAAGTACACGATTGTATAACTACTATGCTGTACAACTGAAACTAATACAGAATAATATTAAATGCAAACTATGATTGAAAAATCAAAAATTTCTAAAAATGCGGCATGGAAGTCTTCCAAGGAAGAAGAGGGCCCACGTCTTCCAGCGTCTCCTTCTTAGAAGTGAGAAGACGTTTCTTTGAAGCCTCAAGTAGACTTTTTCTCATGTCTCATTGGTCTGAGTAGGGTACATGCCCATTTGTAGACTAATACTTGGCAAGGAAAATAGGATTCCCATGTGTGGATAAGAGCAAATCACGATCTACCCTTGGAGCTGGGGGTAGAGTCAGCTATGTAACTCATTTCTCTGAGTTATGTAGACACCTGAGCTAGTTTGGGTTCTGATAGGATGGAGAAGGGGGAGCAATGGGTTAGGTAGGCAACCCAGTGTATCTGTCACAGAAGAGATCTCACTGCATAGCTTAAAATGTTGAAGATTGCTAACCCATTGCTGAGGGAAGGGCTACTGTATGCAACATGTTTTAAATTCCTGAGCCCAGATAGAGACAAAACCAACACGGGTGAGGATGGAGTAGGGGTGAAAGGGAGATAAGGTGGGAGATAAGTGGTCTTACTTCCTCCTATGTAAGAGTAAAACTGGAAAAGACATCCTTTGGATAGAAATATCCCCATGAAATCTTGGTAGAGACTCATGACATACTTTTTTAGTTTCCTTTTCACTGAAACTATGCAGAAAAGTGGAACTATGAGAAAACACAGCTGAAAGTTGTGAGAAGTTATTTCAAAATTAAGTTGTAAAAGAAGAAAATCACAATTTCCGAGGCTGAAACAACCACAACTGGCATTTGGGAAAAGCAATGCAGGTTTTGATTCTAAGTTGGCTTCCAGTCCAAGTCTATCCCAAGGAGGCTTTGGCTCAGAAGTAATTATAATTCTGGGTGATTTGGAAAGCATTATAAACAAATCCCCAGAATAAGAAAAAAATTCCTTTAAAAAGACTGTGGCTAAGATAGATATTATTTACTCTTTTTATATGCACTTAACTGTGGCTTAGATAAAATCTCTGACTTTATTGGTTCTTGTCGGTCAGGTGGACCATTCATGCTGTGTATCCTCTTGTAAACTGCCTGGTGGGATTCCAACGGCAATAGTATCCGAGAGGAAAAGCACCCTCTGTCTGGTACTGCCGCTGGAACTCTAAATGGGCACGTGAGGCCGGCATCAGAGGGGCGGGGCGCCGCCACGGGCGTCTCAGTTTCTGTCTGTGTTCTTGCCCCTTGATTTGGGTCTGTGGTGCTTCTGCAACACAGGTGGTCTGCTTCTGCTTAGGAAGGGTCTCCTTCCCCCCAACATTCCTGCTTCCTGCCTTGTTTTCTGTCTGTTTATTGCTGACTCTGCCTCATTGTAATATCGATAGAACTTGGAGGCCTCTCTTTTTACCTCCAACCACAATTGCCGCATAAGTTGTCCATGTATGAACTTACTGGGAAAGGCCCTGAGATCCCTCTACCTTGCATGTGTCTTCCAAGTGAGGTGGTTTGCCCACTTGGCCCCATTTTGTGTCTATCTGAAAGACAGGTCTCTTTCCAGGACCCGTTGTTGGTGAGACAGTTTGTCACACACACCCTGTCATCAGGCCCTGGTCATGAACATTCTCAAGAAGACAGATGGGACAGTCAGATCCAGTCACGGGCTAACAGAGGAGGTAGCCATTCATATGGCAGGTGCTGAAGGTTTCCAAAGGATGTGTGCCCCAAGGACTATCAGGTAATTTGCAGAAATACCTGCAGATAAACTCCAGCAGTCCATAAGCAGGATCCCAGTGAAATGTTTTGGTAAGTGTGCTCATCACCAGCTTTTTCTGATATTCTGGAGTCTGACTAAGTGCTGACTGGGAGATTGGCTGCCTCAATCTCAGGATTCGCCTCTTGTTCTCAAGCAGATGTTCAGGGTCCACACCCTCTCTCTGGCGTGGAAGCCCCCTTACCTTGTGTCTTCTAGTCTAGAGCACTCTAGCGCCAAAGGAAGGGAGCTTGACACTCCATTTTGCAGAATTTCTTCTAGTCCTTTCCCACTATTTTCCTCCAATGAGGACCCCGTCTGTGCAGTAGGCCAATTGCTCCAAGGGCGGGTACTGGCCCAAGCGAGGTCACTGAGTCCTCAAACCAAAACCCTTTTTCTTTTCTGAATCTGAGAGGCCAGGCTCTTTTTGAGCTGCTGAAATGTATCCTATAACTTTTGGTCTTTCAGAGGCCATATTTCCCACTTTAGTGCTTAAGTACGGACTTCTATAAAAGCAGATATCATCACTGGATGCTTTAACTCCCATGTACCTGTCAACCCAAAACATTTACAAATAAGCGACAAACAAGACTCAAAAGACAAAATGGTTCAATTTAATGACACTGAGTTAATATGGTAACAGAAGCACTGTCATCAGCTGAAACTAAATCTCAGCTGGTAGAGTGCCTGTGTAGGGCTCATAATGCAGGTTCTCATGAATTTGGGTGCCCCTCCCCTCTGTCTGAATGACAGGGAACCCCTATTTGCCAGTATGTCACTGTAGACCCCCCATAGCCCCCACTTCACAAGGCACCATTTAACCTGTGGGACTGCCTCTGTTTCTCCCAATACAAACGCTGTGTCGGCTTTATGTGAGGTACCCTTGTGGGGCTCACTCCTACCATACCCCATCTCTTTCGTGAGTTCTAAATGTCATAGTGTCATTTATTGTTTTCCTCCTATTTTGTGACCTTACGTTATGAGATATTACGACTCCCACTTTATGAGTGAGGAAGTTGAGGCTCAGAAACGTGACTAAGATCACGCAGTGAGTGGTGGAGGAGGGAAATGGACCCAGACCTGTGACTCACCAGAGCCTCCATCTACCCAGTGGCCCCTGCCACTCCTCCTGGACCATGAGGTCAGATGAGCATGGGATCCTTTGCCATCTCCTTCCAAGGTGACTGAAAGAATAGTGGATGACGGTGACACAAACTGGTCTTTCACAATTTAAAGATGCCCATAAAACCCCACAGAGAGTTCATACTTAGATATATTTTCATGGGAGACTATAATGTTTCTACCACTTTAAGACATAAGCATTTCTGCATGAGACATTGTTTCTCTCCAAGCCTTGTGGCTGAAGGGAAGTCAATCAACATATCCTAAATTCTATTTTAAAGCAGTGATTAGATTCGACCCCATACAGAACAAAAGGAAGTGCATTTAGAATTAGGATTGATGGGTACCATATGGCCTGAAAAAAAAAAAGAGAAGAAAATAGTAACTTTCAGCAGGAGAATGAACATTAAGCTTGAGTATCATCCAAACTTGTGCAAACTGAGATCGTCCCAACCACTGTTCTCGGGCAGATTTCTCTCTTCCTCCTACCCTGTAATTAATTAGGGTCTGGGCTAAGAGAACAAAGGCGGAAACATCAACAAAACAAAAATGGATGAGAAGTTGAGTGGAGGCCTTGTTGAGGTTTGAGTGAAAATTTGGCTCCAAGTTTCTCTACATAACTTGTGTTTTGTTTCAGACTTCATGATACTGGAGTTAAAAATATGTATGCGTGTGGTGTTAATGTGTTTAACAGCATGATTGATTTAACAGATACTCAGCGAGACCGCCCGGAGGACCACTCTCACAATAGCACGGCGTCGCACTCGTTCCATTTCTAGCAGAGTGAGTAAGACGATGACTTCCGTGGCCCTGGTCCCGCCCCGGCTGGTCCCGGGGTCTGCTGGCGCGGTGGGGTCTGCCGGTGGTCTGCAGGCTGCCTGGGGCCTGCCGGTGGTGCCATTACCGGGGAGGGCGGTGAGGGAAACAGCAGCGCCATCACACGTATTGCTCTAAATTGAAATAGTGGAAATACAAATAAAAGATTGTCACGGCTTTCTTGGTTTTGGAAGAACAAAGCTTTTCAACAGCAATGTTATTCAAGTCAGCTCCTGCTTTCTGTGCCAGCAGCTCCTCGAGGAGCCTGGGACTTGAAAAGGGGTGGGGCGTAAGTGGGCAGGCAGTGAAGTCTCATTAGTCAGCAGCCGGAATCATCTGGGGTCAATATGTGGTGTCCCAGTGCCCCGTCCCCACTGCAACAGAAATACTCGAGGCCCCCAAAGACGTCGTAGCAAACCCTTCGGTACATTCCCAGGAAGAGCCAATGTTCAAAGCACAGAAAAAGCCTTTTCTCTCCCTTAGTTCACAGGAAGGTAGTGAATATTCTTTTGGTTCGGGAGGAGTCACGGCTGTAGCTTCCCGCTTCAGAAGTGAGATAGTCAGAATCATTCAGCTCAGTCTCCTGAAATCTAGAACACAGTTCTTCAGGCAGAGGCTGGGAGAACCCACCCTCGTTCCTGGAGGGCACTCAGGCAACACTTAGCTCCTGCTTGTCACGTGCCTGGACTGCCCTGGGCGGCGTGGTGGGAAGCTGGGCTTGGAGAGAGTTGAGCCTCGGATCGAATGTTGCGGGAAGAGCTGATGGTCCCAATGGCGTGAGCCAGCCTCTGCATTCCCAGCTGGCAGAGACCCTGAAATTATCATCCATGCTCTTAGCAGAGCTCTGCCGGCCAGTGAAGCTTGGGCTGTGAAAGCTAGAGAGGATTTTGGTGATGATTTTAGATTACTCTTTCCATTTTATAGTCAGGGAAGCAGGCCCAGGGAGGAGAGTGGCCAGCCCGAGACCACAGAGCCCTTGGTGGCTAACCAGGGACTGGCGTCTGCTCTCCGGGCCTTGGTGTCTCCGCCTGGCCCACCGCATCACCCCTTCTGGGTCTCCTGTGGGGCTTCTCCCTGAGTGCTTCCTGGGACCAGTCCCCGGGATTTTGGAGCGCTGGTTGTGCCACAGCAGGGACTGGCTGCATGAAGGGGGTCTTCAGGAAGCAACTGCCTTAGAAGGGCCCCTCCTTTGAGTAGTGGACAAACTTGTTTAGCACTTTCCAGGAGGTAAAAGAGAATGGAACCAATTACATGTCCAGGATACTGGAACCTTCTTTTTCACACTCGATTCTCTGGTCTCCCATGGTGTATGAGTTGCTTGTTAAATTAATGTTTGCCTGTCTGGAGCGCCAGAGGAATAGACATTATAGGCCAATTAGAGATAAAAATCAAACCAACCAGAGTTGTCCTTTTAAAAATTAAAAGTCCTTTTTATGTGCTGTGGAGGTGTCGGCATTATCATAAAGACTAATTAGGACATTTTACAACATCCTGGTAACGGAGGAAACAATATTGTTGGTAACTTTAAAGATTATTAAGCATCTTTAGCACTTCAGGTCAGATATTTAAGACACTTTCCGTGCTCACCTGCTGTTGCTGCAGGAAGTGTTTTATTGTCTCGTAAGAAGAAATGAGCATTTGGAAGGCATACATGCCCGGCTGTAAAGGACGGTCCTTCACGTTGCAAAGCCCTGAAAAACAGGGTCTCCAGGAAGAGCTGGCTGTGACTCCAGATGAGATTTGTCACGCTGTGTTCATCAGTCTGCGTGGAAGGCAGTTTCCATCCTGGCCACCTGGAAAAAAGAGATCTTGAAGGCAGACATTACTAGCAGGGTTTGTTCTCACATTAGCAGCAGGAACAAGGAAACCAGACAGTTCGTGTTCCTATTAAAAATGTTGCTTTTCACCCAAGGGCAGATGTTTCTTTTACTCGCTAGCATACAGGTTAGAAAACACTGAAGGCAATAAGATGGGGGTCCACGGAGCATTTTGGGGCGGGGAGAGCTTGCTTTTGATTTGCCAGTTCCTCGTAGAAATCATGGACTTGGAACACATCCTTTGTCACTTGAGAGAGGACAAAAGGCTTGTGGCAGTTGCAAGGTGGATGCTGAGATTGCGTGCCATTGTCTTTTAAGGAATTGCCTATGGTCTTGAAATTCAAATGTCCTTTAACAAATAGGGAGATTGTATCAAGGTCAGACAAAGCAGAAGGGTAAATTTAAGCATCCCGAAAGTATCTAAAGTTCTTAAGGTCTATGTGCAGAGATTACCAGAAAGCTAAGGAAATCTTAAAGAGTTCAAAGGCTGCGCATTTAAAGTGTTATTCATCTGCGAGAGTTTTAGAAAGGCTTTCATGTTTTCAGTAACTTTAATTGAGACAAAAACCACACAATTAGGCTTCACTTAGTTATCAGTGAGGACAGTATCTATTCACTTTATAGTCTTAATGATACAACAAGTGTAAAGAAAACACAGGGCAGAATTAAGACTTAATTCTCAGCTTTGTGCCCTAGAATTTTGCCACATGAACAATTTATGTTGATCAAGGGGTTTATAGTAAAATTTCAGAGTATGGTTCTGAAAGTTTTCCGTGTCTTGCTGCCTGCTGTGCCACACACTGATTTTTAAACATTTTCTCTTTTTAAAAGGTTATGTCTCACTGGAAGTATAATGCGATCTTAGAGAACAGAATGGGAAAAAAAAATCGCCAAGGTACATTACCCACACAAACATTGTTAATGTCTTTGTGTATTTCTTTTTACCTTTCCCCCCTTATGAATCAGTTTACTTAAGATTTATGGAATTGTAACCACCGTATTTACACAATTTTATATCCTGCCCTCTTCACCTAATGTATCGTAACCTTTACCCATGTTATTTTATGGTATTTGTAAACATAATGTTTAATGGTCTCATAATCTGTTATTAAGTGAATATATTATAGTTTGCTTAACCAGCCCCCTCTTTTAGATCTATAGGTTCTTTGCAGTTTTTTAGAGAGGTTACACAGCTAGCAGGAGGAGAAATTTGGTTTGAAATCTTATTTTTTTTATTTTAATTTTTAATTAAAATAAATTTAATTATCTTATTTTTTTATGGTTGTTCAATTACTGTCATCCCAATTTCCCCTCGTTGCCCTCCCGGGCTCCCCCAGTCAGTCCCCACCCCATTGTCCATTGTCCCGGGTCCTTTATACATGTTCCTTGACCAGACCCCTCCCCTGCTTATCTAAATTTGTTTCTCTGCCATTCCGGACTGTGAACATGCAGAATGTGAAAGTGTGCTTCTTAAGTCCAGCCAGCTCGGGTCTGGCTTCGCATTTGAGAGCCCTTGGCTAAGGGTTCCCATTTGAGAGATTGCAATAATATTTTGCATTGACTTGTATGTCTTTTGATTACTACTCGGACTCTTTTTTTTCCATATTTTGCCAACTAGTTGCACTTCCTTAATTATGCAAATTTATTGCTTAGTTTACCTCTTTTAGTTCAGTTATTTTATCTTATTATATACAGAGGCTTGTAATTTTTAGGCAGTTAAATCTGTGTCGCTTCCCTTTATGGTTTTTTCTGAGCTCTTAAGCTTAGAAATTCCTCTTTACTCTAGAGGCTTGACAAATATTCAATTCAGTTGCCTTTCAGTTTCTTTCTATGGCTTAATCCTTTTATATTTTACTCTTCAGTGCATTTGGTATTTATTTTGGTGCATGGTGTGAGATACAGATACAAATTTTTCTTGTGTTGGAATTGTGAACCTCTTGGGTCGACTGAATTCCTCTCCATTTTCTTTTTTTTGGATTTACCATGTATTCTTAATCATAGATCAGATTTTTTAATTGCAGGCTTCCGGTAATTTTTATAGGAAATATATCAAAAGCTCTATCAAGATTAGTTATTGTTCTTTATGTATTTATTTTTGCATCGTGGCAGCTTATTTTGACTAGACAATTATGTGACTTGCTTTGGAGTCAGAGAAATGGGGTGATGCGCACAGGAGACTGTGTTATGTGGGCAGCTCCGTGGAGGTGCAGAAAGAGCAGGGTCTACAGCACCCCGTCCAAATTAGGGGTGCTTGTCGGAAATCCCCATGGCACTTAAAAAGTTGAATGCAACCTGGGGCTCTGCCACCAGAGGTTTTCACCCTGCAGGTCTGAGAGGGGACCCGAGCGTCTCTGTTTTTATGAAAGAGCCACAGGTGGTCCTGATGTGCACCCTCGGTTGAGAACCGCAGTCTAGACCGGGTGTCAGCAAATTACAGGGCTCGAGCCGAATCTAATGTGCCACCTGTTTTCGTATGGCCAGTGAGCTAAGAATGGTTTTTACACTTTAAGTGGTTCAAAAACATTTCTTAATAATGTTTTGTGACATGTGAGAGTACCATGAGATTCAAATTCCAGTGTTCAAGAATAAAGTTTTATTGGAATGTACCTGTGCTCATGCATTTATGCATTATCTCTGGCTGTTTTCCTGCGACGGTGACAGAGTTGAGTAGTTGTGACAGAGACTGTGTGGCCTGCGAAGCCAAAAGTATTTATCATCTGGCAGGTTATGGGGAAAACGAAAAGCAAAAACCCAAGACAGAGCCCACGATGGATGGGCTGAGATAGGGGTGACGTTCTGTAGGCAGACGGAGGTCGAGGCAGGCTGAATAGGGAGGTAAGTTAACAAAGGATAAAGGTGAAGGTGTGAGGGAAAGCAGTTGAGAGCGAAAATGCGGAAAGGTAAGCGATTGCTGACTGAACCTCCGGACACATAATATCAACACCAGGGAGTTACCAGTAAACCATATCCCAGCACAAAAGTGGCTCAGAGAGAGGAAATTTTTTCTAATTCACTCTCTTCCTTCTGAAAATCAAAGCCTTGATTTTACAGTCATTCCTAAATTCCTTTGTTAGGATTATTTCTCTAGCAGCTTATTGTTTAAAGTACCTCGTGAACCCTTTTTGTCCCTTAATTGCTCTAATTAGTGTTTTTACTGTGTGACACTGCAGCTTCCCTACCCCAACACCCTGCCCCCATCTTCGGAGGCCTAGTCTTTTTGAAGGGTTGCCCAGCCAGCTCCAAAGAGATGCTCTAATTCTGCTTACATCATATGTTTTGTGCCTGATCTTCATAGGTTAATTTCATTGTGAGGCATGCAATTAAATGAGACTTCTTATGTTAATGAACACACAAGTTATTATTTAATAATTATCTTAGTGATGAAAACAGTTATGGGTTAATTGTTAGAATTCCCATTAAAATAACAAGTTGAAGGTTCAATTTACATCGTTCAATTAAAAATAGACTTAAACATAGAATTGTGAGCAAATGACTGGTATGTAGGAGACAAAGAATGTGTTTATACATGAAAAAGTTAACAGCTATCAACCTCACCAATAAATGTGGTACAGATTCTAACAAAAAGAGAGTTTGCACAGAATCTGAGGCATCTTTTAAGAAAAGTAAACCTGCAAGAAAAACACCCCTGTTCGAAAGGACATCATTGGGTAAAATATCGAGACATTGTGATTGATTCTAATGTCAAGGGCAAGAAAGTATCAACAAAGAACAAAAGCCAGAGCTAATCAGGTGACTTGCTTTCTTGGTCATTAAATAGCCATTGACTTTTGGCGATTCATTTTACCCTTTTAATGTTTCAATTTTCTTGTCTATCAAAAGAGGCTTTAAGATTCTATGGAAATGAATACATTAAAGCAACCAAGGCCACGCTTACTAGGGTTGGCATCTGTAAGTGTCAGCGAGTTGTGTGCGCATGTGCACGTACTGGCACGAGTTGTATGCACATGTGCATGCGCTGGCACGTGGGCCCGTGAAGACAGGCAACTGTCAAAGCCAAAGCAGGCTACGTGGGCAAGTGTGAGTTGGAGGAAGGAGAGTCAAGGCCAGTAAACCATGTCTGCCTTGGCCAGCCCTTCATGGTCACCACTGACTTTTTCATTTTCTTTATCACTGTGAAATTTAGTCTTTTTTTGCATATCCATTTTACTTCGATTATTTATTTGCTTTGGCTTGGATTCATAGACTCTTGAACTGGAAGAGAATCTAGAGCTCATCTAGTCCCATCCTCTGGTTTTGCAGATGAGAGAACTAAGGACCAGAGAGGGGGAGTTTTTTGTCCAAATACACAGAATTGATTTGAGCAGATTTGGAATGAGAATTCCAACCTTTGACTCCTTGTTGGATGCTTTTTCTGCTCTATGTTTTCTAGAACTTGTCACAAGATATGTTATAAATAATATATCATTTTATATTAGTAAACCAATCTGCAATATTCAAAACACTTTCATATTAGATTGGTCAAAAAGTTTATTCTGTTTTAAAGTAAAAATACACATTTTTCCTTTTCACCAATAACTTTATTGAGCAACATATTCACTGTTTTTTTCCCACCACCTTCTGCCATTCCTCAGGTAACTTCATAATTTCATCTTCCCAAATTTTTAAATCTTTTTGAACAAAGAACTGTTCCAGATGCCATTTGCAGTCTTCCAAGGAATTGAAATTTTTTCCATTAAGAGAATTTTGTGAAGACCAAAACGAATGGAAAGCCAAAGGTTCCATGCCTGGTGAACACGGGGGATGAATCAGAAGTTCCCAGCCAAGCTGTAACAGTTTTTGCCTGATCATCAAAGAAGCAGTCTTGTGTCATCCTGATAGAAGATTATGTGTTTTCTGTTGACTAATTCCAGATGCTTTTCATCAAGTGCTGCTTTCAGTTGGTCTAATTGGGAGCAGTACTTGTTGGAATTAATCATTTGGTTTTCTGGAAGCAGCTCATAATAGAGGACTCTCTTACAGTCCCACCGTACACACAACATCACCGTCTTTGGATGAAGACCAGCCTTTGCTGTGGTTGGTGGTACTTCATTTCAGTTGCCCCATGATCTCTTCTGTTCCACATTACTGTGAATCCACTTTTCGTTGCCCATCACAATTTGTTTTAAAAATGGAACATTTTCAGTATGTTTAAGCAGAGAATTACATGGGGACATAACGGTCAAGAAGGTTGTTTTTTCCTTATGTGGAACCCAAACATCAAAGCGATGAACATAACCAAGCTGGTACAAATGATTTTCCACACTTGATGTGGATATTTTGGGTATGTCGGCTATCTCCCTCATGGTATAACACCGATTGTTCTCAATGTCTCAATTCGATCACTATCAACTTCAACTGGTCTACCCGACTGTGGAGCACCGTCCAGCAAGAAATCTCCAGCACAAAACTTCGAAAACCACTTGCGACAGACTCGATAAGTCTCAGCATCTTCTCCACACACTACACAAATCTTTGTTTGTATTTTAGTTTCATTTTTATCTTTCCTGAAATAATAAAACAGAATATGCTGAAAATGTTGCTTATTTTCTTCCATCTTCAGTATTGAAATGGCTACACAAAAATTCACCAATTTTGATAATTTTTTTAAATGCATGCCGATACCACAGCTGTCACGATACAATCTAACAAAATTATTTCCAATGGAGTTAGAGACCATTGAGCACTACCAGAGCTGTCTTATGGGAAAACCACACAAACTCTTTGGCCACTCTGTATTGCCTCACTGGATCCTGTAACTCCCCATAAAACAGACTTGGGCATTGTCGTCTGAACCTCAGCTAGATGTCAATCCTGAAATTCACTTGTCCAAGGTAATATGATTAATGTGATAGGAATTTTCCAGAAGCTAGTCTTCCCTGTTCCGGCTCACTGTTCTTGCATTGCTCCATGAGGTAGCAAAATGTGGGATGGGATAATAATGATTTATTCCAAAACTCAAAAGCACCTTTAAATTTACCATGTAAATATTTTTGTGTTTTTTTTAAGATATTATTTTCTTATTTTAGAGAGGGGGAAGGGAGAGGGAAAGAGAGGTAGAGAAACATCAATGCGTGAGAGAAACATTGATGGGTTGCCGCTCAGCCCACAACCCAGGTGTGTGCCCTCACTGAGAATTGAACCTGCAACCTTTTGGTTCACAGGCCGGGGCTCAATCCACTGAGCCACACCAGCCAGGGCCCCTTGTAAATATTTTTTTCAAAATGTCAATCCATCTGAAGAATTTTTTGGGCATACTTTGCACTAACCTTACACAAACTCCGGCAGCCAGGAGAAGCAGAGGAACACTTGAGTTGTAAACAGCGTGCCTCTTTAAGATCGTTTCACACACTGTTTAGGGATCAGAAATCTTAGCCTTGTGAGGCCAAGCAGTGCTACTAATGAAGCCCTGAGCCTTATGTCCTATAGAGGTATTACAAAGAAGAGTGCAATGATGAGCTATCACCTCACGCTGGCCAGAATGGCTGCCATCAACAAACCAGCAAACCACAGGTGCTGGCGAGGGTGTGGAGACAGGGAGCCCTAGTACACTGTTGGTGGGGATGCAGACTGGTGCAGCCACTGTGGAAAACAGTACAGAATTTCCTCAAAAAAATAAAAAAAATGGAACTGCCTTTTGATCCAGAGATCCCACTTCTGGGAATATATTCTAAGAATCCTGAGACACCAATTCAAAAGAATATATGCGTCCCTGTGTTCATAGCAGCACTATTTACAATAGCCAAGATCTGGACACAGCCCAAGTGCCCATCAGTAGGTAGGTGAGCAGATGAAAAAAGCTGTGGTGCACTTACCCAATGGGATACTACACATCTGTTAGCAAATAAGGGAACTCTTGTTTTCTGCAACAGCGTGGATGGACCTGGAGATTATTATGCTAAGTGAAATAAGACAGTCGGAGAAAGACAAATACCATACAACCTTACTTATATGTGTGTTCTAGGGAACAAAAGAAAGCTGATGATTAAAATAGACACAGAGGACAGGACACATGGAATAGACTGACAGCTGTCAGGGCCGGGTGCGGACTGAATGAAAGAAGGTGAAGGGATTAGTCCCTTCATACATGCCAAGAACATACATGCATAACTCATAGATGATAGTGTGGTGACGGCCAGAGGGAAGGAGGGTAGGGGATGGATGGAGGTGGGTAAAGGGGGAAATGGGGACATTTGTATTAGGGCTCATGGTGGGTGGGAGGGGACCAGTGTCAGAGGCTCAAGGTTGACATTTAGAATTACCCCTTATCCCAGGTCTTTAGGGACCCTGTTCTTGCTCCATTTGGGATGACCCAGGATAGCAGCCAAAAATGGGTGGGCTTTCATTCAGGTTCTTCCAGGTCCTGGTGGACATGGCCAAAATGAGTACGAACAGATAATGGATATTAAGATTAGCTTATCATGACAAAGCTAATAATTATTGAGAGCTTACTCAGTGGCAGGTCCTGTTCTAAATACTGTAGGTATTACTGAATTCTCACAACTTTATGAAGTAGTTTGTGTTTACAGATGAGAAAATTAATGTGCAAAAAAGTAAAGTAGCTTCTCAAGGTCCCACAGGTAGTTAAGTGGCAGAGTTGGGATTCAAACCAGAGACCTTGGGATTAATCTCTAGGCTACACCAGTAAGTGTCGAGTGAGTATTAAGTGACACTAGACAGGATTGATTTACTTGGCCCTGTAATGACGTCATAACTTGCTGGGCATGCTCGTGGTGCAAACTGTGTGCCCAAGTGCAAAGTCAGCCACAGAGGGCTGCCGTTGAGCAGACTGGCCATTCCACACTCATTACATCAGTTTCCCGAGCAGCTGGAAAAACCACTTGGCTGAAGGCTGTGCAAGCCACAGCCTCACCAGCCAGTGGTTCTCCCCGTGACTTAGAATATGCCAATTTCAACAGAAGCGTTCTGGAGCGTATGGGCGTGGCATTTCCAAGTGCCCCTTCAACTCCAGGTCCTCGGGATGTGCTGTATTATGCCTTGTCAAAGGTAGGGAGAGAGTCAGTCCCGATCCGAGTTAGAATGAGGCCAAGGTTATTCGCAGCTCTGGGAGGGAGGAAAAAGGGATTAGGAACAAGAGTAATGCTCTGTCTTCATTGATTTCAGAGGCTGTTTGCTTGCAAGTGTTTCTGCAACTTTCCTTCTTTTTTTTCAACAAATTTACAGTGAAATAAAGAGATTTGCTCAGTGGTGGCTCCAAGAGAGTCCTACAAAACTCGGAGCTGCCAAGGTCAGGAAATGGAACACGTGCCTTTTGCCAGAGCAATTTTTTTTTCTCATCAGATCAGCGGTCATGCAGGGAAAAGGGCCATCGACAGGTCCAGATGCATGTTTAGTGGTGAGGAAATAGCCAGAGCCTCCAATGTGTTGTAGCTTATAATCAGAGCAGCTTGAAATAGCCTGTTTCATTAAAACAGGGGCCCGCCTTGAAGTGTTGGCTTCTGAGTGGTTGGCTGGAGGAAGGTCAAGTAGAATCCGTGTCATTGCTTCTGTTGCAGCTGTTATAAGCCGTTATAGGGATCATGAATTCAATTAAAGCAGAGCAATAGGATTGAGACCAAGTAGAAATCCCCCACTCGCAGGGCTAGAACATGCAACATTTCCTTTGTTGTCCAAGCTGCTTTCCCACTGGGTGGATCGCAAGTTTGTGATGATGCCGAGCAATGTTGGAACCTGTTTGGCTGCCCAGCTCTTCTAGGGGATGACGGAGGAGGAGATACTCTTATTCATCCCCGTGAAGCACTTCTGATTAAAACCCAACCAACCAACTAACCAGACAACCCAATAAACCCACATTTAAAGGAACTGAGCATCTCTATCAGGAAATCCCCAAGTCGTGGGAGCATGTGTTTGAAAAATAAGAGGTTTCCAAATCCAAAGGGAGGAGAAGGTGTGAATGTTACCTGGCAAATTCAGGGCATTATTAGCTGCAAATATTAAAAAAAAAACATTTAATACGTTTACTTTTCCCTTTGAGTGCAGCTAGGCATAAAGGAGGAGAGGCCCCCTTCCCCAGGGTCCTGTTTATGAGTGATTCCGGCGAAGGAGGTGCTCCTTGCTGCCAGTGCCTAATGGGCTGCTGGAGAGGAGGGCTGCTTGCTGCTTTCAAGTCAGCCCGACATAACACAGCTGGATGGTGGCTCACATGTGGGGCAGGGTCTCCACTTAGTCCTGGCTCTTCCTTTGATGTGCCTCCTCTGGGAAGTGCTAATAGGAGCTGTTACAACCAGCGTGGGGTGCGGTGGGGGGCGTCGAGGCGGGTGTGACATTTTAGGAACTATGTGGCAGCTCGGTGCTTAAAATGAAATGGAAACATAACTGATCCTGGACAAGGACCACTGGTTGTTGCTGACAGCTGGGACTGCAGAGCCGGGTAGGTAGGTTTCTGTCTGAATGAGGTTCTCTGGCCCATGTTAAAGGTGGAGGTCACCACTGGGGGAGGGGAAGGGTCAGCCCATTGGACTGCTTGTGACATGATAGATCTGACGCAAGGAACGTTTCTCCAGGAGGACTGTGGAACACGATGTCTTCAGTTATAGTTTGGAGAGTGTCTGTGTGGAGAGATCGGCTTTCTGCAACACCGGATGCTGGGGCATTGTTCCGGGACACCTGGGCACTGATGGCTTTGTCTGCTCTGACAAGGATAAGGCACGAGGCCTTGGCTGTTGCTGAGTTTGGTTTAAGACCTGGGAGGACCTGCAGCTCCTAGGCATTCCCAAAATGAAAGCTCATAGATTGCTAGTGTCTTGGTTGAATGGGCAAGTGTTTGGGTTCTCTCCCAACTCTGGCAGAGAGAGAAGCTGAGACGGAGTCTCTGCAGCTGCTCCTGGGCCGGAAAGCATTCTTGCTGCCTCCTCTGTGTCCCTGCCTACACCGTACAGAAACCTACATCTGTGCATGAATGTGGCCTCTCCTCGCCCTCTGTTTCAATGAGTAATATCAGTGCCGCGGATAAACCTCATTGTCTGTGATGCTGTCACTGCACAAGGCCCTTCTCACCACGTGTAATGCTGCAAATAATAACCTCTCCATTTCTGCTCTGCTGATGTTACTATGTGGGGGGGAAGTCTGAAAGCAAATAGAGAAACTAAGTCTACTAAATTTTCTGAAATTTCATGTCAACCGAGGCATCATATAAAGGCTAAACTGTAAAAGGACCACATTTTTAAAAACCTTGTGAATTAACGTGCGTCAGAAATAAGGTAGCACTGTTTTTAACTTCTTATTTTGACATGACTTAAGACGTTGCAAAGTTATAAGAATAGTACAAAGTCTCCCCAGATACTTTTTATCTGGATTTGCCAAATATGAGTATTTTACCACTTTCGTTTCATCTCCTCTTCTCTCCTCTCTCTCTGTGTATATATAAATTTGACTGTTGAAGAAAAAGTTGCAGAAATTACACCTTTTTGTGTACATTCTTCAATGTGTGTTTCCTAGTAATGTGGCTATTCCCTTACATAACCATAGCACAGTTATCAAAATCAGAAAATTAATGTTAGCACAATACCATTATTTGATCTATAAACCTTACTCAGATTTTGCCAATTGTCTTACAATGTTCTTTATAGCAAAATAAAATCCCAAATCATGCATTGCATTCAGTTGTCATGTCTCCTTAGCCTCTTGCTTTGAAACAGTTTTCTAGGTTTTTTCCTCTGAAGCAATCCATATTTAAGTGCATCTAGACTAAAGAAGAAAATCTAAATATTGTGGAGCCTTCCAATTTCTTTAATCTTTGCAATATAATTATATAGTAATAAAAATTTCAGTTGGAAGTATGGTCGCTTACTTAACAACTGCACTTTCTAGGTGACTTCTAAATGTAACCATGTGACTGCAGTGCTGGGCGATGGGAAGGGAGTGGGAGTAACGTGCACAATTTCCAGGTCCAGGCCTTATAGGGAAAGAATGGGTTTTACTACCCTCCCCCCTTTTTTTTTGCAATGTGAAATAAAGATATGATGATGGCAGGAGTGCTGTCTTGGACCTTGGGACTGATCAACAAAATATCTCTGATAATGTGAAGCAACTACACCAGCCCTTGGCTACCAACCCAATCATCCCCACTCCCCCTATCCTCTCAAAAATTCGAGGACTTGAAAAAACTGCGTCATACTGTCATACCCCAAAAAACTTAACAATAACTACGTAATGTTATCAAATATCTGCACCCTGGTTTTTACTTGAGAGAAGAAATTTCTGTCTTACATGAGTCATGACTATTTTGGATCTCTCCCTTACCGCCGCTGTGCTGCCCCACACAAGTGGCTGTGTAAGGAATAGTGCACATCTCTGAAAATGTTTGTGCCAAAGGAGGGGGAAAAAAGCCCAAAATTTTACACTGCAACACTATAACAATGAGGGGAACTTGTGCAGAAATCTTTTCCCGGTAATTTTATCAAGACTGGGAAACTGTCTCCTTAGTGCTTTTACTGAGTTTTTTAGTCATTACGTTTTCTCTTTTGCAGTGGTGTCAGTCAAAGCTGCATTCTTTGTGAAAGTACAAAGCTGTCTTTGTCATGCAAATTTAAAGTCTTCAAGTTCAAGGAATTTTGGGTTGAAAGATCTGTGCCTGCAATTTGCAGATGTAGGCATCAGGTGGCAGTAGAGCTACTTCTATATGCTCTGAGCCGTCCAGAGTAACAGGAATTTCACTGATGACAGTATGAGTGAGTACCTGAGCTAAAACACTGGACAAAAATAGGATCTGATTACTTCAGAAAAAAGCAATGCAAGCTGAAGAAAACTGACTTCATAGAAAATAGGAACAGAAATCTTATATACATTTTTCATGTGTACTTTAGCATAACCAAGCTAAAAACATGGTCTTGATATTAAACCTGCAAAAGACTTTATTTCCCATTTTCCATTTCTTGCAGGACCACTCTTCTTGACACCCCTTTCTCTGAATCACTTTCTTCAAGTAATGGAGTTCTCTCCCTCTCATAATTTAAAATGACCTAAAGTTAAACATTTCTTTTTAAATTTTTGCTAAAATTCCTCTTATAACTAAATATTTAGGAAGAAGAAAGAAATTGTAAATGGTACCTCTTTATGCCTATTAAAAAGTCTGGTGTTCATCATGGATTCAAGTACATGTGCTATGTTGCCCCTTAGGGCTTGTTTTCCCAAATTTTTCCCTTCCAAGTTAACACAGTGTGGGAACATGTTTGACCTAATCGTTCTTAAACCTAATTAACAGTCTTGTTTACTACCTGGGTTATCAAAGGTAACACCCAGCAGGAAGACAGAAAACTGAACAAGATTCGAATTAGTTTTTGTTACTTGTATAAAGATAAATGATCTCATAATGTTTCCTCTTTCAACCAACAAGGGCTGCAGGAGAGGATGAGAAGGCGATTTTCTCATTTCCAGGTGCACATGTGCAGAAGCCAGGAAGGTCTTGGGTGTCAACCAAGGATGCCCAGTGTGGTGAAGTTTCTCCATTTCTCTCTGGTGGCCCTTAGGTCATTGTGGATTGGATTAGGGGAGTTCGCTCCCTGGTGCATTTTTGGAATTACTGGTGTGAATTAGACTAGAAATAGTTATAATGCTAGTCACATAGTTCATAAGTTTGGGTTCTGATAGCACTGCAGGAAATTAGAGAATAAAATGGGCAGCTCTTTGTCTTTTCTGGGGATACTCTTGTCCCCGGAAAGCTGCTTTCGGTTACAGGTGGGTCTGGGCCTGCTGCTCTGTCCACAGCCTCCAATGTGGTCCCTTTGGAGCCCTTTTTTTTACTTTCTTTCTATAGTGACTTCAATAAAAGGGAGAGGAATTACACATGCATGCACACGCACATATGTGGGTATATGCATTAATGGTATTCATGTCAAGAAAATGCATAAAAGATGTGACCAGAAATAAAATGAGCTATTCATTCATGAAACAGTCCCGAGGACCTACTGGGTGTCTGATGCAGTATTAGGTGATGTGCCATCAAAGATAAAGAAGATGTGTTTTCTCTTTCCTCGGGGCTCACAGTCTCCTCCTGCAGTGTGTATTTGAAAAGATAAGGAATAGCCTACTGAGA
>PVKM010004075.1:0-53886 GCA_004027735.1 Carollia perspicillata | reverse complement strand
AGGAGGTGGCTGTCTGCAAGCCAGGAAGAGATGTCTCACCAGTGAATTAATTCACTGTCATCTATCTTGATGTTAGATGTTGTGCCTCAAGAAGTATGAGACAATACATTTCTGTTGTTTAAGCTACCCATGTCATGGTATTTTGTTATGGCAGCCTGAGCAGACTAATACAGCAAGCAAAAGTATGCTAGGTGTTTGCATTACTATATCATGTGATAATTGCATAAGCCAATGGAACTTGAAAACACAACTGTTTGAAAGTTAACTACGAAATATTCTGTAATCTTTCCTCAAAAAAGCGTTGACAGTTTAGTCAGGTAAAGGAGGCAATTATAAAACCCTAGAAAAAAAATAAAAATCTGGGAATTTTCTCCACTTACTTTTTTAAAGAGATTTCTTAAAATGGTTCCATTTTAAATAAATTTAACCTAAGAATCTTGAAAGGTTTGTTATTATGTAGATTATGTAAAATATTTGATGTGAAACTGTAATCAGCAGACTAATTTTCTCTGTCCTCTCCTGAAAATATTCATAAGTTAAAATAGTATATGCATGTATATAATGTATTATGTATTATACAATCTCAAAGTAGCAGGTAAGGATATCTTTAAGCTACAGTATTTTTTGTTAATTTCCAGGTATTAGTCGGGTAGGGCTGCCCTAACAAAATATCAAAGGCTCTCTTAGAATTAGTTGTCCCTTGAACTGTGTTGTCTGTGCCCTTATCTCCTTTTCTTACAATGACCCCAGTCAGATTGGATTAGGCTGACACAAATGACCTTATTTTACTTTAATTACCTCTGAAAGGACCTGTCTCCTAATATTCACATTCTGAGGAAGTAGGGTTAAGGCTTCAACATATGAACTTTAAAAAAATACTTTATTGATTTATTTTTTTTAGAGAGAGGGGAAGGTAAAGAGAAGAGTGGGAGAGAAACATCAATGTGTGGTTGTCTCTCATGTGTCCCCTACTGGGGACCTGGCCTGCAACCCAGGCATGTGCCCTGACTGGGAATTGAACCAGCGACCCTTTGCTGCACAGGCCTATGCTCAATCCACTGAGCTACACCAGCCAGGGCAACATATGAACTTTTAAAGACACAAACATTTAACTCAAACATCATGCCCAAGTAACTCTGTGATTGTAAACAAATTCTTCTAACATTAAAAAAATAATATTATCTTCTTATGTTCAACTCAGACACACTTGTCTTAATTGAATTTTAAAACCTCTTACCAATGGAATATCTATCTATATATATTCTATATATATACCAATTGAATATAATATATATACCAATTGAATAGGTGTATATATATATATAGAATATTTATATATTCAATAGGAGAGAATATGTATTGGAATATATAGAATATGTATTGGAATACATATACATACCAATTGCATATATATATATATATATTCTCACACACACATACATATACTAGACCAGAATATATATATATATATTTCAAAACACATTTATTTGTTCCAGTGTGTGTGTGTGTGTGTGTGTGTGTGTGTAGTGGCATATGTGTTTATATATATACACACACACATACATACACGCTCTGGCAGAAATAAGGCCTTCTTGAATGAGTAGTGTTGGTAGGATAATAATATGGGTATAATAATTTATAGTTTTAAATTGAACATTTCACCTAAAATGGCATATGGTGTGCTTGAGTGTGATATTGTTATGTTACAAAATTACATGCTTATTATTTTTAATAAAAGATTTTATGATAAAAATGGCTGTGCTGGAACCTATATTTTTATTATTATTTTATTTTAATTTTTTCATCACCATTTATTTCTTTTATATTTTTATTTATACCATTTCACTGAGAATAACTGAGGGTGACCAAGGTTACCAGTGATTTGATTTTCTTATTTGGTAGACTAACTTCATAAAATATTCACCTGGTTACTCATTTTATTTTTTGTTGTAATTTGAAAGAATCCTTTATAGGATGAGAATATTAATTTTCTTTTCTCTGACTTATAAGTTGTAAATTCTCTAATTTCTTATGTTTTATTCCATCTTATATATTTTTTCTCTTAAAAACATTTGTATCTTAATATTTAAAGTTCAAGTCATGTGTTCTGTTTTGGCTTTATAGTAATTTCTTCTTGCTATTCTGGAGATTCTAACTAGTACACTACAGCAAAAAAAACATAAATATTGAAGTGAAATTATTCATATTTCTTGTCATTACATACATATAAAATTATTTAAAATTTAAGTTAATACATTTAATAAGATCACTGGATAAAAGAGTCAACACAAAAATCAATTGTAGATTTTTATGCATAAGGGACAATTAGAAAACAAAACTTTAAAAATTTATTATTTACAATAACATTAAAAAACATGCAATATTGTGGCATAAATCTAAAGAAAGATGTGAAAGATTTCTACACTTAAGACATGACATATCAGTAGAAAGACAGATGGAAACTTCAGGTGAGGCGAGAGCACCACTGGACGGCTGCCGTTAGTGAGGGAAGCCCGGGGAAAAGTACAAGAGTGGAGGGCAAGAAGGGAAAAAGCCAAGTTGCACGCCTAGAATTTGAAGAATGAAGATGATGTAGACACTGGACTATCAGGATTCTGGACTCCACTTATACCCCTAACTGCCGAATTCTCCTGGTGCATCTTTTCTCGGACAATGACTGATTCTTTTGAACCGGGCATGTTTCCTCCTACTCCTCTTTTGCTTGCCATGTTCAAGAAATTTACTGGACATTCTTTCCATATGGCCTATACCGTGACAATTTTAACTGCTGTTGTTGCTGCTGTAACTTTTGCATGGTGCCTCATGTGAATTAACATTGAAGCAATATTCTTTTGGCAATATTCTCTTGGCAAAACGTAGTCATGATTCCTTTGGAATAACAAGGAAGAATATCATCGCCTACTCTGAAGACCAGGAAACCTACTGTTTATTATGTGATTCAGACACTAGCTGTATCATCAGTATGGAAGAACTTCTTAAACATTGGTCTAGAACCCAGGCATTGGGACAGCTGAGTATTGGTTCAAGTAATTTCTTAAAATTGTAAGATTTTAAAATTGTAAGATTACCTCATCTCTTTATTTCTATATGTGTTATTTTTCTAAGTTGTAGAAAGCATTTTAATGGAAATTGAATGGGAAACTTAAGTACAGTACAATCCCTACCTTTCCATGTATATACTACATCTTTCATAAGAAATACTGATAACTACCACTTAATTGAGACAGAAATACATCTTAATTATTCAGTATATCAGGGAAGCAATAAATGCTTACTAGTTTTAAATCAGAATATTTGCTTTTGATATTATTCTAATTAATAAAAGGTTCATTTATATTTTAAGTATATTTTATTGATTAAACTATGACAGTTGACTTATTTTTTCTCCCCTTTCTCCCCATTTGCCCTGCAGCCCCCTCCCACCTGCATTCCCCCTCTCTTAATTCATATCCATGAGTCATATATATAAGTTATTTGGATTCTCCATTTCCTATACTATTCGTAACCTCCCCCTGTCTATTTCGTGCCTACCAATTATGCTTCCTATATCTAGTGTGTTTTCCCCCATCCTTCCCCATCCCACTCTCCACTGATAACTCTCCATGTGATCTCCATTTCTGTGATTCTATTCCTGTTCTACTTGTTTGCTTAGTTTGTTTTTGTTTTTTAGGTTCAGTTGTTGATAGTTGTGAGTTTGTTGTCATTTTACTGTTTATGTTTGTGATCATCTTTTCTTCTTAGATAAGTCTTTTTAACATTTCATATAATAAAGGCTTGGTGATGATGAACTCCAAACTTTAACTTTAACTTAGCCTTAGCTAAGAAGCACTTTATCTGCACCTTAATTCTCAATGATAGCTTTGCTGGATACAGTAGTCTTGGATGTAGGTCCTTGTCTTTCATGACTTTGAATACTTCTTTCCAGCCCCTTCTTACATGTAAGGTTTCTTTTGAGAAATCAGCTGATAGTCTTATGAAAACTCCTCTGTAAGTAACTCTTCTTGTCTCTTGCTGCTTTTAAGATTCTATCCTTATCTTTAATCTTGAGTAATGTAATTATGGTGTGCCTTGGTGTGTTCCTCCTTAGATTCAACTTCTTTATGACTCTCTGAGCTTTCTTGGCTTCCTGGAAGTCCATTTCCTTTGCCAAATTGGGAAAGTTTTCCTTCACTACTTTTTCAAATAAGTTTTTAATTTTTTTGGTCTTCCTCTTCTTCTGGCAACTCTATGATTCAGATGTTGGAACATTTAAAGTTGTCCCAGAGGTTCCTAAGTCTCTCATTTTTAAAAAATTCTTACTTCTTCATTCCGTTCTGATTGAATGTTTATTTCTTCCTTCTATTCCAAATCGTTGATTTGATTCTTGGTTTCCCACCCTTCACTGTTGGTTCCCTATGTATTTTTCTTTATCTCACTTTGCATAGCCTTCACTTCTCCCTTTATTTTGCAACCATACTCAGTCATTTCTGTAAGGTTCCTGATTCCCAGTATTTTGAATCTGCATCTGTTAGGCTGGCCATCTCCTCGTTGCTTAGTTCTTTTTATGAAGTTTTGATCTGTTCTTTCATTTGGGCCATCCTCCTTTGTATCCGTGCACATGTTATGTTGTAAGTGGCAGAACCTTAGGTATTCTCCAGGGTGGAGCAACCCACTTCCCTGCCATGTGGCTGTATATGAGGGAGGGGTCAGAGAGGAGACAATGGTTCTTGCTTGCCTCTTACCCCACTTTCAGTCATTTTCCCAACTACACACAGCAAGTTGGGCCCTTTTGGTATTGATTCCCAGGTGGGTGGGCTCATGTACATTCTAAGACCCCATGGGTCTCTCCAAGGAACTCTCCTGTAAGGCTGGAAGTTTCTTATGCCTCTGCACCCCCCACAGGTTTTTACAGCAAGAGGTTTTGGGGCTTCATTTCCCTGTGCTAGAATCCTGTGTTGCCCAGTCTATCCCGCTTTCCATTTGTTCCTCCTGGTGTATCTGCATGTGAATGTGGGACCACCCAGTCCACCAGCCACTGCCTTGCTGCATCTTCTGTCCACCCCAGCTCCTTATACCAGTCTGGATGAATATTTCTTATTGAAGTCCTTGGTTGTTGGACTTCCATACAGTTTGATTTTCTGGCAGTTCTGGTTGTTTTTGCTTTTAAACTGGTGGTTATCCTTCTTTCAGTTGTGCAAGAAGGCAAAGTATATCTACCTATGCCTCCATCCTGGCTGGGATTGTATTTGTATTTTTTAATGGTGCATAGTTTATTGTGTGGGTTTTTTAAATATATTTTTCTTTAATGTATTGTATTTAAATGTTTTAAAAATTGTTACATCTCCACAAATGAAAACATTATTCTTTAGCTGGTACAAATAATACCTACCATTTTTAATAGGTATTTTCTCTTTTTATAAAAGCATATTAACCTCAATTTTAAATTAAGTAAATTAATTTAACAAAAAAGTCTGTAAAGGGGTAAAATATAAGCCATTAAAATATTAAGAAATTTGATAAAAATAGTGTATGTCATATTAATTAGTCAACATGTTCAAGGAGTTATAGAATATCTGATTTAAAAATAGCAAGTTATATATATTCATATACATAATACAGGATTGTCCTACAGTCAGCAAATATGTATTATGTTATAATATGAATTGTATAATGTTATATATCTTATATATAATATATATGTTTAAACTGCCATATTAAAATTTATATGATTTAAATCAAATAGAATTGTAAAAATTTCATCACTAAAGATTTATAGGCCATATCAGATTATAACGATCAATAAAATAGAAATTTTTATTGGACTGGTATTTTATAATTAAATAGTTCTTCTTTTAATAAAAACATTGTTTGAATATTAATTTACTATCTTATTTTTCTATTGTAAAATGATGTTTATATTTGCCTTGTTTGGAATTATCTAATATTTCATTTTTACACTTTTCAATTCATGGTATTTCTTTTCTCTGAGTCTACAATTAATGTTTTTTTGAAGGGGTAATTCAGTCATTTATCACTTATTTTGATAATAGATATCTTTTATTGTATTTTTTAATATTTACTATTTTGTTCCACCCTCTTACTTTTTCTTTTTCAAGAGTTTCTGTTTATCTTTGGAATTAAGAAAACTTGCTCAACTTATGTTTTCATATTTTATTTTCATTTTTTCCCTGAAAATTTAAGAGCTTTGGGATAGTTAAAATTTAATTTTGCAATTATTACTTAATTATTTCTTAATTTTCTCTTCTGGAATTGTTTTACATATTTTGTCCTCCATACTAGGTCTTCTTATCTCTTATTATTATAAAATATGTCTCTCTCCTTGTTATTAGATATTTTCTTCCTCTGACATTTATAGATAATAAACTTTTCCCTTCATTTATTTTTCAAAAATGATGTTATTGTCATTGTTAGAAATAATTTTTGCTATTGTACATTAAATACCCTTGACTATCTCAATTCATTCTATTAAAATTTTCTCTATTTCTATAAATTAATCTCAATATGGTTGAGTCCAACATTTTTTCTCAGTCTTTGTTATACATGTTACTAATTCATTGAAAATTAATTACACTTTGTGTTCACCACATCATTTTTATATGGTACCCCAGCTGAGGCATAGATAAACAGATAGATGGTGTAATCATTGAAATTTTGTTTGTTATCATCTGACATGGAATGACTTGGACATTTGTCACCCTCTACTGAGATACCAAGATAAAGTCTCTTTGCTCACATTTCACTGCTGTTGTAAGAATTATGTCCGTCTGATCTCTCAGTTTCAGGGCTATTTAATCCACCTGTGCAGGCACATGCCAGGTGTGCTACAATTGGAAGATTTGGGCACTTCTTCCAAGGACTATTTGCAGTGAGTCAGTAGACTGCATTTCTTCACCGCGGATTACTTAACCCAACCTGCAATGAAAAGGGAAAAATGATAAGATTTAATTCAAGATTTAATTTAATATTTATTAGCAAATAGTTCCCCATGTCTCTCTATTATCTCAGTTTTGATTCAGAATTTTGCAAAATGAACCACCAGACCTCCCTAATCAAGGATATTGGCATAGTAATTTATTTCACTTATTAACATCAAGTGAGACCATAACTACATCTGCAATTATTTTATTCCAAACAAAGTGTTGAAAGGGGAAGATGGGTCAAGAATATTTGTGTTTTGCTTACTAATTTCACAGTGTTTTAGTATTTTAAAGTTTTATGTTTTATAATAAAAATAATCCATCTAGAGGTTTGCGTTTGTATTGGTTAACATTTCTATAAAAATTGAGTTCATTTTTCTGATTTCATTTATTGAAAATTCATATTTTCCATTAAAGAGTAATATATTTAACCTATTTAAATGTTGTATGTGTAATTTTTAATATTGCATTTGCTTTTATTTATCTGCCTAATTGTGAAGGCAAGCACAACACTAATGTAATAACCATTAGGTGGTTAGAACATATTTTTAATATTTTAAACCTATTTTACATCTATAACATGCTAAACTAATTTCACCATTGTTTTTAATATTGAAAAGAAAAACCTTTTTTCCCACATTCAGGAAAATCAGATATTATACAGGTGAGGTCAAAAAAATATTTCAAATTTGTAAACTTACAACAGAGCTGCCCAATAAAAATGTAATGTGAGCCACAAATGTAATTAGAAATTTTTAAATTTCTAATTACATTTTTAAAGATTTTAAGATAAAATATATGTGTGTATATACACATATGCATATGTATAAAATATATACATATGTATATATATAATACATTACATATTCCATCTTAAAATTATATATATATATATATATTTACTTTCCCTACAGTTGTTTAATTTGTATGGTGCTTACAATTGTCTTTTAAAGAAGCCAATTGTCACTTCCAGATAGTTATTTAGATTTCTATATATTGGTTACTTTCTCATAGTAATCGAAATAAAGTAGTATATCAGTAATGGTTAATAGTAAGACTTTCAAATTGCTTTTGGAGTAAATGAATCACACTGTAATAAACCCAAACTTTTTGTGTAAAATCCTTAGTGGGTCAGACCACTGAAGAGTCTATGGTACTTCAGAATGGTGAAATTAACCTTCTATCTACAATAAGACTGACCCATGTCATAGAGAAGGTAATAATAATAATGATCATAGCAATAATGATAACAATGACAAAAATTTTAGATATTCCTATATCAAGAATGTTTATCGGTTAGTTCATCTAGACTTTATAATAAACCTGATAAAATTATTCTTATTTAGAAATGAGAAAAACAAGGAACAACATCATTAAATAACTTGCATTTTGTTCTGCAGCTAGTACATAAATAAGCTAGTTCTCATTCTTTGTTCCAGTAAATGTGTGTCTGTCTCATTTTCTCTTATTTCAAGTTTTCATTAAGGAAAATATGCCAGTTATAAAGAAATGCAAGGACCAAAATTAAGTTCCTCTACCTACTGTTGGTTAACTCTTCATCAATAATCACTGTCTATATACGAGGATGCATGCTGAAATAGCATGCAAAGGGTAAGATTGTGCCATAGTTCATTCGTATCCGAGTGAGACCTTGAATCAAAATGGGATAGGCATATTGTCTCCCCATGGACACAAAAAAACTAACTTCTTATATTGAAACTTTTATCAATTCTGTGATATCCTTGAACTTATTATTTAGTTCCACAGAGTGGTCCTATTACCAGTCCTTAAAAATGCTGAGGTCAATGTATCTTTCAATTCTAAGAGATCTTGATTTATTTTTTAAGAGCATGTATCTGTTTGTGTGTGGGCATGTGAATGGAGGTGGTATTTGTTCTCTGCATAGTCCATCACTGAAATTACGTTTGAGAGCAATTTTAGTTATTTCAGTTATTTTAAACATAAAAATAATCATACTTTCCAGCTTATCCAGAAACCTTAACCTACTTCAAAAACATAAATAACTATTAACAATATATACTACATTTTAAAAGGATTTCTAAGTACTATAACAATATTCATTTCATTATGTAATATTTAGCTCATTATTGTAACAAAACTATACAGTGTTGGGTAGGATTTATATTTTATTAATAATGACCTTATTCTAAAAATAAATGATTAATGAAATTATATAATTAAGAAACACAATAAATGGCAAAAAAGTTATTTAAAATAAAAAAATACAATTTAAATTATTTCAATTTTTTTATTTAATAAGTGTTTATAAAAATGTGATCTCATTCAAGAACTTTACTAGGTAAATGGGAAAAAAAGCATAGACAATAGTATACTTAGTTGAGGGTCTTCATCTTCATCTGTCTAGAACATATTAGACTAATGGTTGAATAGTTTTTCTGCAATAAAAACATACTAGGCAAATGGAGACAACAGTAATTGAGCAACAATAAAATAAATAAAATAAAATAAAATAAAATAAAAGAGAACATACTAGGCAATTCAGAGCCCACTGACTGAAGACAGTGTAATAAAATGTTAATATCATTTGCCTCATAAAACTGATGAATCACATAATAATAACTTAAGTAGCCAAGACTGGCCTGGGACACGTATTAATTTGAAAAAGCATAGATGAAATGTTTAGTAGTGGTTTAATTAGCCTAGGAAACAATGTTGATCCCAAGACTCACCAACAGTTGGGAACTGACTAAATATTAAAATGCTGCATAGTAGGAGTAAATATGAACCAAAAGTAAACATCTCTCATATGAACTGTGACCTAACATCTATTTTTCTAGATGGCAAAGAAAAACTAAACTAAATTTATGATTTGAATATATATTAGATTATTGAATATATAATATATTATGTATTGTATATTATGTATATTGTACATAAATTATATATAGATTATTGAGTATACATAACACATATATTAGATTATTAGTGTCCATAGGTTCCTATAGAAAACAAAATAAAATTTTCTCTGAAGAAAAATATCATTGTACTAAATCTCAATAATTTCTACAAACAATATTTTTAACACAATTGAATTCAAAGATAATGCAGGCACAAAAATATTTATACACTGAACTATATGGGAACAACAAGTTAGAAAAAATAAGACTCAAATAAACTACAGATATTTATGTATTTTAACATTACATATTTAAAATATTTAGGTTTCTTAGGTTCATGAAAACAAAAGATATTGCACATATCAAAACAATAGACTGCTAAAGAAGCAGATTATTGCAGCACTATATTTAGAATTATGGATGGGAATTTTCCCCATTCTAGGTTATGCTGTAGTGAAAAGAATTCCTGGCTCTTTCTGGTACACAGCTGACATAGTGCCGTCCTGCTGTTGCTGGGTAGAGATAAGGAACAGTAAAAAAAAAAAAAAAAGAAGAAGCAGATTATAATATTATATTCTATAATTAGGAATATTTCAAGCATCTGAAAAATCTATTGGCAGAGTATTTAAAATATGTATTGCACCTAAATTCCAGAAAGTAAAATAAAATCAAAATAAAGAGAAACTTGAAAATAGCTAAAGATATGAAAGAGAGAGAAATGTATCTAAAAAACATAATTTAATGAAAAAAGAAAACTATGTGTCATGATGGGTGTGTCATAATAATTTCACAATGTGTACATTTATTAAATCATTACATTATACTTGCTAAAGCATCATGTTGGACAAAGTATGTAAATACAAACACAATTTTGTCAACCATACCTCAATAAAGCTAAAAAATTAAAAATATGAAACAATAACATAAAAACAATTTAAAAGCTCTAATCTATGCAAATAATTAATGAATGCTAAATAAAATATAATGTTTATGTATTTAAGTAGTATAAGTGCAAATTTACAATACGGTACCTAATCCAAGTAGTTTTCAGAAATGAAGGCTGAACAGAACTGATTCAGATAATTTGAAAAGTTAAATCGATTGTCACCAACAATCCCAGATTAATAAAAAGACTAAAAAGCATAATTAATTTAAGTCTTAAGAAAATATACATAAAATAATACAGTCGATATATTTAACTTGAATAGAGGTGTGTAGAATTAAATATTTTTAGGTATCTAAGTGATTCAGGAAGAAATTGAAAATATCACCTATCACTAAATTTTGTAATTTATGATTACATATTATTATGTCTCAAATTACTATTAAAATTTTGAATAATTTCTAAATTATGGAATAAAGAAGGAAAATGGAAGGAATTAAATATTGCACACACAAAATCATTTTGTTTTTACATGCTAATAATTAATAATCTCCAAAACCACATGATCTTATCTTTAACAGGAACCTAATCAACAAAACAAACAAGCAAGCAAAATATAACCAAAGACATTGAAATTAAGAGCAAACTGACAGTAACCAGAGGTGATATGGAAGTGGGTATTGGGGGGGAAAGGTAAAGGGTTTATAGGAACATGTAGAAAGGACACATGGACAAAAAAGGGGGCTGGAAACAGGAGAGGGAGGTGGGGGTGGCTGGGGTGGTAGGGAGAGGTAGAGCGAAAAGCCAGAAAACTGTGCTTGAACAACAATAAAATTCAAAAGCATTTTAAATAAATAAATAAGGTTTAGCTGAAAGATATACTTAGCATTCACCTGAAACATTAAAAAATGAATAAAATTCTTATGAAATAAATTTAACAGAGGAGGTGAAAGACTGTGCACTGAAAACTACAAAATCTTGCTGAAATAAATTTTAAAAACACCTAGGTAAATGAAAACACATCAAACTAATGTATTAGAAGACTTAACATTAAGATAGCAATACTACCAAACACTATCTACAGAATCAATGTAATCCACCTCGCACTGGTCAGATGACTATCATTAATAAATCAACAAGCAACAAGTGCTGGTGAGGTTTTGGGAATCACTTTGCCTGTTTTCAGAAGCTGTAACCCACCATGGCTAAGGCTGAGTAAGAGACCTTGGGACCAGAAGCCACTAAGGAGATAAAACTTACCTTCCTGGTAGGGGCACTGTTTCTGCCCTCTTTACTTCACCCTGCTTGGCCCTGAGTGAATGACCAGAGCCAATGATGGGTAAGATTCCTCAAGGGAGGGATGACCTGAAACAGGCAGGGTCACCAAGGGGCCCTAGGGGAAGGACTTGGAGGGGCTATATAAAATGGGGGTGATGGACCCTCATCCCTTGGCTTTAACATAGCCTGAGTCCTCATTCAGTCTGCAAGAAGTCTCCTAATCTCTTGGCTACCTTACTTCCCCTGCCTGATTTAAGTCTGAAACAATGCCAGAGGTGGTACAGCCTTGGGCAGGAATGGGTGGTTCCCCAGGGTGACCAGGCCTAAGAAAGAATGCATAAAAAATCCTGTGAAACCTGCTTTGCTAAGAATGTCCTCAATTTTCTGATAAGGGTCCAAGCTTGAAATGAGTTTGTTTCCCAAAGTTTTGTGGCCTTTTAGCTAACTGACCCTGACTCAGAATAAGCCTTCATAGTTCTTTGTATGTTATCTATTGTTTGATCATTACTGCCTGACAATGATGAATGAAGACCTTCCTTGAGATAATGTTCCCAGAAAGCAATAAAAACTTGTCCAAGCAAGGGTCAGGGCACTCTATCTCTCTCAAAGAGTGTCCATGTCGCCCCTTTTCCTCCACAGGATTTCTGTAGTGAATGTGAATTTGTTCGTCTCATCCACAACATACAGACCCTGCTGGCTGGAGTCTGCATCAACAAGGATGTGGAGAAAGGGAAAACCTTTTGTGTGAGTAGGAATACAAACTCATGCAGTAACTGTGGAAAGCAGTATGGAGATACCTCAAAAAAATAAAAATGAAACTCCCTTATGACCCAGTGATTCCACTTCTGGAATTTATCAGAAGAAATCCAAAACACTGATTTGAAAGAATATAAGTACCCTTATGTTCATTGCAGCATTATTTGCAATCACCAAGATATGAAAGCAGCCCATGTGTCCATCAGCAGGTGAATGGATAAAACAACTAGGGTGAGTTTACACAATGGAAAACTACTCAGCCATAAAAAAGATTTTACCCTTTGTGATAGTGTGGATGGACCTGAAGAATATTATGCTAAGTGAAATAAGCCAGTAAAAGAAAACAAATAACACATGATTTCACTCTTTTTGGAATCTAATGAACAGTCTGAACTAACAAGCAAAATAGAAACAGACTCACAGAGAGCAGGATGACAGGTATGGGAGGAAGGTTAGAGGGTGGAGGGATTCAGCAAAAAGGAAAAAGGACTCATGGGCATGGATAACAGGGTGACGATTGTAGGGGGAAAGTTGGTAGATGGAGGTGGAAGATGCTATAAGGGGGATAAATGGTAATTGAAAAAATGCAGTAAAATAAATTTATAAAAGAATCAATGTAATCTTTATCAAAATTTCAACAACCTTTACTTGCAGAAATGTAAAAGTCAATCCTCAAATTCGTACAGAATTGCAAGGGGACTGAATATTCAAAACAATCATGAAAAAAATTCAAGAATTAGACTTTCCAGTTGAAATTGAAATGAGAGTCCAGAAATAAACACACACTTCTGCTACTAACTTGGTTTTCAACATTGGTGCCATGACCAACCATAGAAACAAAAAATTTCTTCAATACATAGTACTGGGACAACTAGATTTCCACATGCAAATGAGTGCATTGAAAGATTTTTATCATACTTCTTCCAGAAACTTATCAAATAAACAGAAAACACAATAACAAAAACTCAGTGAAGGTATGTGAGGGCTGTACAACATCACCCAACTTTATCTACTGTATATACATAAAACAATTCAATGAACAACTTCATGTTGTCCATTTTTTAGGATATAAAAACTATGTGTAGACCTGTCTGCTTTATTATACGATTTGTATGAATAAAATGGCTCCTTCAATTCACAAATACAGCAGATGGGGCAAAAGAAAAAAATCACCTTCCATTTTCTTTCCGTTTTACTCTCCCTATTTTCAGAATTTAATTATTTTACTGCTATTAGGGCATTCTATTTTCACCCTAATAACAGTATTCAGTTTGGTCTAAGGTTAAATATTTTAGCTTCTTGACAGGTCCTTTGACACAGTTTACCAAAGGAAAAATACTCCTAGAATTCTTACACATCCAAAATGTTTTTTTTCACAGCTTTTATACTTGAAGAAAGATTGGTTAAATATAACATTTTTAGTTCATGATGTTTTCAAATATGAGGCAAGATTTAGTTTCCCTCTTATAAGTTACTTGATCCTTTTTTCCTGGTCATAGAAGAAATCTTTATATTTTAATATTAAATGTTTTAATAAATATAGTGTTTTTGGCTATTTTGTGTGTGCTATGCTTTGCATATGGTATCTACATATGTAGGGTTTTTTGTCATTTACTGAAAACATTCTCAAAATATATGTCTTTTTTTTATATTTTATTGGTCAACTTTCTTATTCATGTGCTCTAATTAAGCATATTTATATATGCATTTTATCTACTTTACACGTTTTATAACTAGATTTATTTCCTTCATGGTTTGGATGACAGCTGGCAGGGGGAGATTAATGGGTGGAAGGATTGAGCAAAAAGGAAAAGGCCCTGGCTTGTGCAGCTCAGTAGATTGAGCATTGCCATGTTAGCCAAAGGGTCACTGGTTTGATTCCCAGTCAGGGCACATACCTGGGTTGCAGACCAGGTTCCCAGTGGGGGTTGCACAAGGCAACCACAAATCGATGTTTTTCTCCCTCTCTTTCTCCCTCCCTTCCCTTCTGTCTAAAATAAACAAATAAAATCCTTTTTACTAATGAAAAAGAATTCATGAACATGAACAACAGTGTAGGGATTGTTGTGAGGAGGGGGGCATAAGAGGACTAAATGGTAATGGAAAGCTACAATAAAGATTAAATTAAAAAATAAATAATGCAAAAAATAAAAATGTGTATTTTTTACTTTTATTTGCTAATTTCTATACACTTTATATCTTAACTATGTCTTCCACGCTGCCTTCCATTTCTTTCTGTTTTCATTTCCATGTTTCTTTAAAATTTTTTACTTTCCTACTGAACTTGGTTAACTCATATTTCCTAGTTTTACCATTTATTCCATGTTGCATTCATAACTAATTTGTGCAGTTCTAACATAGGAGAATTACTTCATAACTACTGATTTTAATTAATTATGAAAAAGTTGTTAAAATGTGTATTAGATGTGTTACATCTTTTTTCCTGCTAATTGATTTTTACATATTGGTGTTCGTGCTTTTATTTTTATAGACTCTTTCATTGGAGCTATTTAGTGATAATACTATGCTGGTGCAACTCCTGAACATGCTTTATACAGGAAATATTACTCTCTGATTTGGTGTAGGGTATTTGTAGAACACATTTCACAAAGGCTTTTTAGTTTGTGGCTGAGATAATTGTTTCCTGCAAATATTATTGACATGTGGGATTTTGTGGTTATTGCTAATTCTTTGGCTTCTTCATCAAAGTCCAAGAGATGTTCTCACAACAAATCCTGTGGCCACCTTGCATGTGTGGGATATTGATTCTGTTCTACAGTGTGATCTCTCTCCGTAAAGAAAGTGGAATTTTTCTGTCATTTTCTGGATAATTGTTGCTGTTCTCTCAATAATTTCTGTTGTTTTTTGTTTGCTTGTTTGCTTCTATTTTTCATTATTTGGGCTTTTTGTAAATTAGTTGAGGCTTTTAGCCAGTCGCATAAAATTTGGCAATACTTAATTTTGCTACTTTCAGTGAGATAAAATAATTTTTGGGTTTGTTTAAAATGTTTTTTGTTTCATCTGTTAGATTTTCAAAAGAGTAAAGATCCTAGTTTCACAAATATTACCATGCTTAAAGCTTTGAGTCGTTATAATTTTAACTTTAGGAAAGAAATTGTAAGAGTTCCTAATAATTGGGAAGCCCAGAGCTCCCCTATTTCCAGGCTGTTGTAAGATATAACGGTTCAAAACTTGAACTTTAGTATTCTGCAAATAAATAACTTCCCTTTGCTTAAGCCACCTATAACCACTTTGTTTTCTTTCACTCAGAGAATTGTAAATTAAATACCTATATTAAACATTATTTATTCTAATTTTCAAATAGAATTTTTTAATCTCTATGTGTATATGTATGTGTGTGTTCAAAACAATAATCTCATTAGGGTTGTAAATTTATAAATTCATCTTAATTGAGGCAGATAAGACATTTGAACAATGCAAAGATTTGCAGTTTTATATCCCAGTATATCTGCAATCTAGAGACTCTTATTTGTGCCATTAGAGAATTTTTAAGCTTTTGCCATTAGCTCTTATAATTTTTTCTATTGATTTACATCATGGCATGCTTTATTTTTATTTATTACTTAAATAATTTAATTAGGTTTTCTAATAATCAGCATAAAATTTAGTTTCTATTTTTAACAGGGATATAATTTTTCATGTTTAAAATTCAATACATTTTAGAAGATATCACATAAAGCAAAGACATACAAGTATATCACTCTGTATCACTATAACCAAATATTTACCATTATTTCAACATAGTGGCCATATTACCAAGTTTAATTGTCTAAAATACCCTCTTCAAAATTATTCCCAATGCAATAAAAATAATATAATGCACTTGGTTGTTATGTCTTTTTGTTATCCTTTAATCTCTTTTTGTTCTTGAATAGTTCATTTTTATTATTATTTCTATTGTTGTTCAATACAGTTGTCTTGCCTTTTTCCCTATTGCTCTCCCCCGCCCCATGCCCCACAGTCAGTCCCCACCCCATTGCTGTGCCCCTGAGTCCTCTATTCGTGTTCCTCGAATTGCCCCTTCCATTTCTTTCTTCGATTTAAAATATATGTATAAGTGGGTTACCTATACAATCATAAAATATTATAATTTGGGATTTTATGATTGAATTTTTATCCCAGCTTAAACATTTGCGAAAGAATACTGCAGAATTGATGTTATATGCTTCCCATTGTGTATCAAAAATCCCACAATCTCTGTTTGATCCATGTTTGGTGATACTGAGTTTGGTCATTTGTTTTACTTGTTTTTTTACCATATCACTATTGTAATTTTTTTGTAATTAAAAAGAAATCTGTTGTGTGATAATTTGAAACTCTTGGAAAATCTTGTTAACCTATAATTTTTTAAAATATTTGGGCATTTTTGAATCTGCTAATTATTTGACTTTATCAATTATTATACTGGTGATTATGAAATCTCAATTTTTCTAATTTAAATAATCTTTCTATAATTAATAGCTGACTTCTTTAGAGAAGAGCTTTTTTCTCCTACCTCAGCCTCCTTTATAATTTTGAGAATCACTAGATATTAACTATTACTTTGCCATTTCTTTTAGATAATATGATAATCTGTTATCAGCATGATGCTTTACGATGCTTAAAATTTATTCAATGAAAGTCCCATCAACCTATCTTGCCACATCTTCATCAAGCCAGATCGCCTGACAAGAGTCCAGACGTGGTGGAGGGATGGGCTCAAGATAGACCATCCCTCGAGGAAAAGACGTGGCATAAATCACAAGGAGAAATTGGGATATATTATATTAGTGATTATAACTACTATTTTAATTAATGGCTCAATACTATGCTTGCTGATTCCTAAGAGCTGGACACCCAGAAGAGGAGGTAGAGGGAGAAAATCCTCATAGTAAATCCCTCTCCTACAGAGGAATTACAGGGGGAAGAAAAGACCACATCCCTTGCAGAAACCCCTAGAATCCCTAGCAAAAATACCCCTATAGCTACCACAAAACCTAAGCTATCTGTACAAAGCATAACCCTAGATATGAAACCTAGATATGAAAACCTAGATATGAAAACCTAGATATGAAAAGTTAGCTCAAAAAGGAAGCAAAATCCAGCAAATAGTACCTACTGTTCAGGGATAGTATAGGCCAGCCTACATAATAGCAGGAAGGTTACAGTATCCACCTAAAAGGAGAAAAAGTCTCCAAAAAGTTTCCCAAACCCACTGACCCTCCCTTTCCTTATAAGAGTATATAATAAATAGAGAGTTAAAATAGTAAATATTAAGGGACAGCATGTACTTTACAAAAGTCTTAGTTTCAGAGAACGCTTGACATGGGCAAGACCTCCCTAGTGTATATTAACTAAGAAACAAAAGGTTTCTATAGTAAAGCAGTTACTAAGACCCGTTGATAAGGAACTAAAATACTGTTACTAACCAAAACTTATATACGAGCCAAAAATATAATTAAAACATCTATCATATTTAAGGTCAAAGTATTTTCCCTAATATTATCAGATGTCACCAGACTTTAAATTGTATGATTAATTCTAAAACTGACCCACTTACGCAAAAAGCTGTAACCACAAAGCGCTAATCTCTGCCAAAAATTAATGTATAAAACATTGCTTGCCACACAATAAAGCGGAACAGAATTTCACCATCCTTTGAGTCATGTTGTTATTCTGTCTCTCATCGCCAATGCCTTACCCCCTCGTGACCTTCGGACCCCTGGACTCTGCCGCCGCTGGACCGCAGCACTATCTTGTTTGTTTGTTTTTGGTATGATTCCATTAGTTGCCAAGCACAGTCTTGCTTGTTGACACAAAAAGGTATGCTAGGGTGATATTATACTCATCTCAGCTCCGGTATCCAGCATTTCTTTAAGAAGAGCCAACATCTTTTATAATAGGGAATGGGATTTAGGATGTACCATCTAGGCATGTTAGATGTGTTCGCTGCTACTGAGCCGCTAGTGAGACTCTGGGTCTTTTCAGTGAGCAGAGGTAGGAAATAAAACATTTAAAATCATGTGTTCACTCTGGAACCTCCAATTCAAATCAACAGCACAGGACACTCACTTCCTCACCTTTTCCCATGACACATTGAGGTCTTTCATCTCTTACACTGAGAAAACTGTGTCCCATAAAATTAATACATTTATGTGCTTTATTATAAAATAATGGTTTTATAATTATTACACTTGTATCTCTACCAAGAGTCTTACCAAATAAAGTTCAATATTACAGTTCCTTTAGGTCTTAGACTATACCCAGCAAATGATACAAATTCAAAGACATGAAGTCACTTGAATTTTAGTTTGTATCCCTTTTTATTTTTTATTAACCTTTTTAAATTAACTTTATTTTTGGATGAATTAAATATGCACAAATTCCAAATTCACAATGATAAAATTGTCTACTTAAAGAAGTCTTCCTCTCATGCCTAATCATTTATGGCACCACTCTTGTCTTTATTTTTAAGAATTAACAGATAAAAATACATACACAGTTTTTGGTATCTTGCTTTTTTATTCAATAATATGTCTTAGAAGTCAACCTATGTGCATATGTAGTTTTAGTTATTTCTATGTAAAATACTCCACCAAATAGATGTATCATTTTTAAATAGTCTCCTAAGTATTTTTCAATTACAAATGTAACAATAAGTAAAATTCTGCATGTTGTTTCATATATGTGAAAAGTAGATTTTAGAACAAAGATAAATGTGTGCATAGTTCAGTGAGAAATTGTCCAATTGCCCCATGACTGAGAGTGCCTGTTTTTGTACCGCTTTGACATTTAACAGTGTTGATCAGACAGATAAGAAATACTGTTTAAAAATTAATGATTTTTTAAAATGAGAACTCACTTTATTTGTTGATTCTTATAGTTCTTTTTAGTGAGTCTCTTGAGATTTACAGGTAAATAGTATATCATTATTGATCACTTAAGGTGCAAGTTTTCAAGAAAAGCCATATGTACTTCACCTTGGTTAGCAGAGGATTATGATCATGCACAAAAACATAAAAAAAGAAGTATTATTGATTTCTTGTTCCTAAGAGTTGGGAGATAAATCATTTAAGCTGACAACCTGGTACTATTTAATTTGGAATAGTAACTTGTGAATTGAAGACAGAAAATACATGAAGTATACTTTTTACTAGAACATTTTCTCATCATAACCTTTTAATATCTAAAATATAGGCTACAAAGTATGCAAAGTAATTTAATTTGATTTTTAATATGAGAGGTAAATGAGTGACAATCAACTAGTGATGTGCAAACACAAATTCTGTTACCTGTTACCCTTGGCTCACTGCTTTTGCCATCCACTGAGTGGCTGTACATGCACCACCAGTCTCCAATTGGACTTATTGCACCTAACTAAAGTTGCTAAAGTCAGGGCCAGGATTTAGCTTCTGCTTTTTTGATAAGAAATTTCGACTATCCTTCTCATAAGTAGACACACCTTGCACTGTTGACTTTTTTACTTCTAGTATAAAAAAGAAAGAAAAGTTAAAAAATAAACAAAGAAAATAAAAGTCAAACTTGAACTTATTCGTATGTTCCTGAAATATTTCCAAATGAAATTCACACATTGAAAATTATTCCCAGTTTTACTGGAAAGCATTGGAGATAATTTTCTAATAAAATACATATTACAATTTAAGTGATGAAATGAAAGTAAAATGAAACATTAGTATTACCCTAAACTTATATTTGATGTTTTATTTTTTGAAAAATGTTCCATTCCCAAGACATGATGACAGTATTGTCAATAGCTATACAATGCAAGTGAAGTTATGCCGACAAAGCACGTTATGTTTAACACGAGGCCACACAACCGAGTTCAAGACAGTTTGCTGACCTCTGGTCAAGAGATATTGAAGTGTAGGAGTGAGGAGAGTAGCATGGTTTTTCTTCATAGCAGAATGTGCTTGTATTTGCTTTCAGAAACCCAACTTTCACCCAAGATTTAATTATTCATGTTGGTCTTTCTTATTTCCAAATTATCTCTTTCATCTGAAAATTTTTGAATGTATTCTTTTTTAAGCATACTCATGTGATGAGAGCTTAAAACATTCATCTGTTTTTTTTTTCTTTTCATTTCTAGCTCTTTTCTTACCCTTTACTCAAACATTAAAAAAGTAGTCACCCTTGCTTATTGTCTTTAAGAAGGAAAATGACAATTTAAGTAAGTACATTTATATGTAGTAGGAATATGTGTTAAAATAGTTTATGTAAAAAAGTTGAAGTTTGTGAAGCCTTAGGAAAAAAAATCTACTTCTTGCCTCATGGATGAACTATCCCATTCTTGTTCATCTGCTGGATGAATAATCAATTTAAAGTTTCCCCCGGGAAATGTGAAGGTCTAAAATTTGTTGAACATGCCTCAGATTTAATCTAGGAATCACTGAAATCCTGTCAATTTTCAATATGACCTACTTTAAAAGAGCTTTAAGATGTAAAGTCCCATCTTTAATTTTGAGGTGGATAGTAATTTGTTCTGAAATTATATTTAATGAATAGCCCCTGATGTTTTGTTCAATAATGGCTCCACGAGGAGTCAGAGACCCTCAGGGTTCTCTACAGACACTTTCAGCATCTGACAGCATCTGAACTTCTGACAGAGTTCAATTCGATTTTCAGTTGAGAAACTGACATAAACAAGGACAAGTCAAGCAAGTTCCAAGTTACTTATTTAATCAGGGACAGAACTAGAAGTAGCATCTTGCAACATAGCTTTTTTGTTTGTTTGTTTGTTTGTTTGTTTGTTTGCTTGCTTGCTTGTTTCTAAAAATCAGATTGGTCTCTAGCAGCATCCAGAAGCCAAAAAGCCTGATATATCCTGGATTTTTTTCCATTTGCCAGTCAGACTTTTTTTTTTCCTTTTTTTCTCTTTTAATAGGGCAAAAGTGAAAGGGAAAGAAGGGGTTAGTAAAAGGGAGGGGTGGACAAAAGGAGATGAATAGATGATGCAGGTAGTGAATGTTACACATTTCGGAATCTTGTCCAGGGTTTGCCCTTGTGGTCACTGATGCTGTAAAAACTTTTCTCAGCTACTTCTAGGCTACGCTGGGAGACTTCCCTTGTTTGGACATTCTAAGAAGATGTGATCAGTCCTGTAATGCTGCTCCAAATCAGTTACTTACTTGGACCAACATAAAACATGTAAAGCCTCAGAGAGCTGAGAGACACAGAGAAGATGACAGGATCGATTGTGCTCACTAACTGTGAGGGCATTCTCCTCTGGGAGACACTGCTATCAAATCTGTCAGCCACTTGATGACCGTGCCTAGACAACGGGGGAGAACTTCAGGTAAGCACACTTATCTTTAACATATAATGTCAATATCTTCATTAAAATAATCCCCAAATAAAGTTTCCAGAATCACTAACATTTTTAAAACCATAGATATATTTTACCTAATGGATTTATGCTTTGCAGAACAGGGCAGTAATGTTGAATAGAGAGTCTAGATTTGAGCACTGCTTATTTCAAGATTTTTTTTTGTTCTATTGTCATGCCATGTGTCTAATCAAGGTCTTTAGGAACTGTGTACACAGGCGTTAGAATTCCAAACAAAACTAAACTTTGTCAACTTAATTATATGTAAACAAATAACAACTTATATTAAAGTTGCATAGCTTCTTAAGTTAGTTACTGAATAGTTTGAATTTATGATGAAAAACCATAATTAACTTTATAAAATATTTGATACTAATTTTTCAATGTATTACTTTTAGTGTCATAAAGTATTCACAAAAATATTAGTGTTGCAGATGATCTGATTTCAGAATCTAAACAGACATTTTTCCTACTTTCAAATCCATGCTTTTAACAGTTCTAGCTCTTTTCCAAAGCTTACTTACTGGAGTTAGTACCATGTAGCCTCCTTGCCTGAGAATTGTTCTTAAGTGATTAACTTTACTGAAAAGTAAAGATTTTATGGTAAGGAAATGATGTACAGAAATATTTATATGTATGTATATATGTATATGTGTATGTATGTATGTATATATGAAAATAATATATATAAGAAACTTATTTATAAGATATATGTGTATACACATACATACATATGTTTGTATACATCTATCTATACATATGTATGTATAAATGAACTTATTTATAAGGTATAAGCAAAAATATATACACACATATACATCTTATATATATAATGTTTATTATATATATATCATAATAGAGAAGCTGATTCTAGTAAAATACATTTATATGTATATATACATATAATCTATTGTGAATAGGATATTATGGCAAATTGAATGCTGATTGGTGCAGCCACTGCGTAAAGCAGTATGGAATTACCTCAAAAAAATAGAAATGGAACTGCCTTATGGCCCATCAATTTCACATCTGTGAATATATCCCAAGAAGCTGGAGGCACTAATTTTAAAGAATAGATATGGTCCTGCAGAAGTATTGCCATTGATTTTAGTTGGTAGGGTATATAAATATCTCACATGAGTAGACATTTCATCTACAATGCCATATGGTATGCTTAAGTTTATTATTGTTATATTATAGAATTACATGGTTATGATTTTCTAATAAAATATTTTTATGCAGGCAAAAGGGGCATCATTTGTGCTGAACCCTGTATGCACACTTATGTTCATTGCAGCATTATTTACAATAGCCGAGATTTGGAAGCAGCCCCAGTGACCATCAGTAGATGAGTGCATAAAAAAGCTATAGTACAACTGTGCAATGGAATGGCCCTAAAAAGAGAAGGAACTCTTATTTTTTGCAATAGCATGTATTAGCCTGGAGAGTATTATGTTAATGAAATAATACAATCAGAGAAAGAAAAATACCATATGATTTTAATTATATGTGGAATCTAATGATCAAAATAAACTAACAAACAAACTAGAAACAGTCTCATATATACAATAGACTGACAGCTGTCGGAAGGGAGAGGATTAGATGGCTTGGTGAAAAAGTGAAGGGATTAAACAACAAAAACAAACAAACAAAAAACCCCTCAACACTCGTTATCAACAGTGTGATGGCTACCAGAGGGAAAGGGGAGTGAGGGGAGGTAGAGGAGGGTACAAGGGGGATAAACTGTGATAGAAGGAAACTTGACTTGTGGAGTTAAACACACAATATGATATACAGATGATTCATTACATAATTGTACACCTGAAACCTATATAATTTTATTAACCAATGTTACCCTATAGTTTAATGAGAATATATATATATAAATTTTTATAAAATATCTCTGTAGAAGTCAAGACCACTTCACCTAAACTCTCAATATTACTAATCCTTAAGGATTGCCTGTAGTTTTTGAGCAGTATGCATGTATATCTACCTCTTCATATATTCAAAATGTTTTTGTCTTTGTTCAGTGGTTTTCTTTTTTTCCTTTTTGGCTATAAGGTAATCTAGAATATGTCCTTCAAGCCCTGGCTGGTGTAGCTCAGTAGATTGAGTGTGGGCTGCAAACCAGAGGGTTGCTGGTTCGATTCCCAATCAGGGCACATGCCTGTGTTGTGGGTCACATCCTCTATGAGGGCCATGTGAGAGGCAACCACACATTGATGTTTCTCTCCCTCTCTTTCTCCCTCCCTTTCCCTCTCTCTAAAAATAAATAAAATAAAATAAAGAAAACATCCTTCAAAGATAGTTTACATGCACAAAGAATAATATTTGGAGAAAATTTTAATCGCAATGAATAAACTAATATACGTTTATAAAGAAACATGCAAGACAGGCATTTCTTGCTCATTATTGGTGCACATGTGTGTATGTATGTGTGCATATGTGTTTAAACTATTACTTTTTCTATCTTTAGTGGAAGTTTATTTTGATAAAATAGCATCAGATAAGAATGATATTTTAAATAGTATAATTGACAGAATAAAATTTTGATATAGAAGATGTTTAAATCATTTATTCAAATTTACTATTTTTGAGTCTAAATATATATTAAAACACCTTTACATGGGAGAATGTTTTCCTCTTTGCATCAATTTTATGCAGTAAATTTATAATTCTGTACAATTCTGTTTCAATAGTCACCACAAACATGGACTCTTGTATTTACAACATTCTTAGTACATTGTTTTTATTTTTAGGTTTTGCTGTGCTCAAGAAGCTACTAAAATCAGTCACTACAATTTTACTCATGTAGCAGGAAGAAAGAAGTGCAGAAGGTCAATGAATCATGTACCTGGTGAGGTCAACTCCTTCAAAACCACCTTCTTGGGACTCTCATATGACACATCTATTTACCTCTTATTTACCAGAATTTAATCACAGGTTTCCAGAGGAGCTTAGGAAGTATAATCTTTTAGCTAGGGGCATCACAATTCTCCAGAAAAACACCAAGAAATGTTAATTTGTAGCAACTAATATTCTCACCCACAGGTAGATAAAATTAATCAGAAAATCAGTTTTCATTCTATTTTAATCCAAAGTAAGCTTTCTCTTAAGAATAATTAAAGGTAAGCTATATTAGTGTTCTAGGGCTATTATAATGTAATATCCTAGAGATACAGTCTAGGTGACTTAACAGAAATTTATTTCCTCACAATTCTGAAGCCCAGAAGTTCAAGATCAAGGTGTGGGCATATTTGATTTTCCCTGAGAACTCTCTCTCTGGCTGTCTTCTTGCTCAGGCCTCACATGGTCTTTCCTGTGGTTGCCTACACCCCTCGTGTTTCTGTATATTCAAACTTCCTCTTTCTGTAAGGGCAAGGGTCAGATTGGATTAGAACTTTCTTAAGCACTTCTTTTTAAATTAGCCACTCTTTTAATGGATTTATTTCTGAAGACAGTCACATTTTGAGGTAGTGAATGTCAGAGCTCTAACATGAATTTCGGGGAGGCACACTTCAGCCCATAACATTATCCCTCTAGGAATGTAATGGAAATGAAAAGACAAATGCAAACCTTACTTTTATTATAATAAGATAATGAATTTAGAGAAATAGACTTTTGTCTCTTTTTACTATTTATATTATATTTCTTCATTATCACTAGCAATTTTTCTCATTTCACATTCTTTAAAGAGATAATATGTGCCACTTTATTTATTTTAGCTCAAAAACTAATAATCTCTATGCTATCAATAAATATTACATAATTATATACTTCAATGATGAACAATGAAGGCTCAGTTGTCTTCCAGGAATATTTTATCTGCAAAATAAAATTTACCTCAGTTATTTAAGTTAATGTCATTTTTATATTTTGAATAATACACAAGTAGCCCAAACAAGTCCCTAATGTTTATTTGATTTCAACAAGCTTTTAACTTTGGTTGTATTCTTTCATATTATTTTTGAAATGAACATAAGCACATATATACCTTTACAAGGAGTTGATCACGTAATACAAATGATTTATTTTCTTAATACATGATGCATAGTGAACATCTTTCCAATCAGCACTCACACTTCTACATCATTCCTGCGAGTAGTGGCATAATATTTCCCAATAATTTAAATTTCTTTATATAATACACTTTCATCGATTCATTTGGGTATTTTTCAATAGAAAATGGCTGTTATATTTATATTTCAAAGGGAGAATGTTTGGGAAAAAATTTTGAGACCATAGGAATTACCTTATCTTGATGGCATTTTTATACTAGGGCAAACAACTTTGTCCATCTCTTCCCTAAATAATATCAGGAACATTAACATTAAGATAAATACAAGATAAATATGATGTAATGCCTTTGTCTAGAAAATAATAACCATGATTCTTTTCTGCACAATTTCTGATAAGAATCCCTGGGAAATGCAAACTGAATGTGAAAACCAAGGAATTCAGGAACTATACATACCATAAGGAATCTACTTTTCTTTAAAAATTTTGTCAGTTGGCTATGTAATCAGCTATCCACAGGCAAACTAATATGTTTATGCAGTCTTGACAGTGATACAATAACAGTCCTTACAGCAGTTAAGTCACAAGAATACTCTTGGAACAATGCAATTATAGACCTAGTGTCAATTATTCAATGCAGAAGAGTGACTGTGAATACCAATATACTCAGAATTATAACAATTTCCAAAAATAGAACTTTGATTTCTGTAGTATGCTTTAGATTCTGACTTGAAGACTGCATACTTATTACTGGTTCCCGAATTTTGTATTGTAGTTTTATGAAAGAAAAAAATCTCTTTTTTAAAGCCAATTAGACTCAGTGGTGTCATGGTATTTGAAATTCACTTACATCCAAATCCGTATCTGAGACTGCTTTGTTATTGCTGGGAAATTGAAGAGGGGTTTTGTTTTTTCCCCAATTTTCACATATATAAACAATGATGTATTACCTATTATAATCTTTGTGAAGTTTTGTTTTTTAACCTTCAACTTTTCTTTTGTGCTGATTTTACAACAATAACAAACTCTCTTTTTTTGGTCTATATTACATACATAGAATATGCACAAATCATAAATATTCCACTCAATTAATTTGCACTGATCCTATGTGTTCAACTCAATGAATCTGCAAAGAAAACATGCTCAGGTAACCAGCATTTACTTCAGTAAATGGAACCTTGCCAGCACTCCAGAGTCCCCATCGAGCCCATAGGCACTCACAACTCTACCCTTTGTGAGTAAATATGATCTCTTTCCCAAGGTTCATAAAAATGGAACCACACTGTAAGTGCTCTATTCTGTCTAAACTCTTTTGCTCACAATTTTGTGAGATTCATTTCTGGTTGTTTTTGGTTTTTATTAGGGTTTTTTTGCTTTTTTAATTAAAAACTCCTACTCTATTTTTCAATTATCACTTAACCCTCTCCCCACAATCACCACACTGTTGTCCATGTCCATGGGTGCTTTTTCCTTTAAAAAAATATTTTAATTGTTGTTCAAGTACAGTTTTCTGTCTTTTACTCCCATCCCAGTCCAACCCCGCAGTGCTCCCCACCTCCTTCCCATTTCCATCCCCCTTAGTTTTCGTCCATGTGTCCTTTATACTAGTTCCTGTGACCCCTTCCCGTTTTCCCCTGAAATTCCCTCCCCTCTCCTCTCTGGTTACTGTCAGCCTGTTTTCTATTTCAATGTCTTTGGTTATATTTTGCTTGCTTGTTTGTTTTGTTGTTTGGGTTCATGTTAAGGGTGAGATCATATGGTATTTGTCTTTTACCACTTGGCTTATTTCACTCAGCATAATGCTTTCCAGTTCCATCCATGCTGTTGCAAAGGGTAGGAGCTCCTTCTTTCTTTCTGCTGCATAGAATTCCATTGTGTCAATGTACCATAGTTTTTTGATCCACTCATTTACTGATGGACATCTAGGTTGCTTCCAACACTTGGCTTTTTCCTTTTTGCTCCATCCCTCAACCCCTTCACCTCCCCACCCACAGCCATCATCTTGCTCTCTCTCTATGAGACTTTCTCTACATTGCTGGTTAGCTCAGTTTGTTGATTAGATTCCACACATGAGTTTCCTGAGAATGAAACTCCTATGAAGGTTCTTCTTTTCCGTGTGTTTGGTGAACACTTAACACTTTTGTGTTGAGTGTATAGCTATATGTGGAACTGCAGGGTAACAGGGTATATGTTTTTTAGCTTTAGTAGATGTGGTCAAGTAGGTGTTCTCCTTTACAGTCCCAACAGCTATGTATGAGAGTCTGTACATATTTTGATATGGAAGTTATACAGGTATTAGGAGATGAGAAACAATTTTGGTTGATTGTAAAAAAGACAAAAAATTCAGTCTTAATAAATAAGTATTTTTACATACTATATATAAGAGCTTGAGCTGGATGAGGCTTCAAGATATTAATAAAATTATTCTTATAAAAAATGTATATTTGAAGATTGTAGTGTTTTATTAGTCACAAGAAAATATCTACTGAAATGTTGACTCTCTGCATTATATTTAGTTGTCAATAATCAATAAAATTAATCTGAAAATGTGTATGCTTAAAATTATACCATATTGTCAGGGAAGTTCCTTAAGGAGATACTATTTTTTAATTAAGAAATATTGATATTCACAAAGATCCAAGTTCTGGCATTCCATAGTGAAGTTATTATATTTGGTTGAGATTTTAAATAAATTCTTTCATGTTCAAAACTTAAATATATTTTACCCCTAAGTAAGGCAGAAACTATCCATCTGACAATATGTTTTTATATTTATTATCCTCAAAAAATACAAATAGATGTATATATTTTAAAGTTATAGGTTTAAAAAGTTACCTATGCCATGGGAACATAAACACAACTTTTTTGCAGGCATATGTACAGCAGTCTGCTTTGTAAGAATGGATTCTTTTTAAAATATATATATACTTAGTTTTTTAATCAACAGTAATTTATTCCTTCAACTATAATTAGGAAAATGTACTAAATAATTATTATTTATTAACATCTGATGTTTCTTGACACTTTTTAGCACCTTATCCGAAGACACACTATAATATCAAAATGTCATTTTCAGTCATTGACTTTAAATTTTTTGTAACACTGATTTTTTCAAAGCCAAATATGTTTAAAAACTGATGAATGAATAAGACATTTTTCATAAGTATTAAAAGAGTAAAATAAAGCTGTAGATTTTGAAACAGTTTTTAGTATTCTACAGTTTCAATATACATTCATTTTACAATTGCCCAGCAAGAGTATCTCATCTGGCTAAGGGAGCAGGTAATCTAGTTTTTCTTTCTCGATGTATCTCCTGTTGCAGCTTCAGCAATAAGCTCAGTTTTCCAGCCTACTTTTCATCTAAGAGTGGTTGTGTGACTCAGTTTAGACAAAAGCTTATAAGCAGAAGTCTTCTGAGGAGGATTTTTGGAAAAATGTTTTTTTTTTTAAAGATCAAACATGGAAGGAAGCTACTTACTCTTTTTCTGTCTCCCTTTTTCCTAACTTGACTGTGGATATGGTGTCTAGAACACTGACTTTAATCCGATGATCCTGAATCATTTCCCATCAAAATGAACAGTTGACACTGTAGGGATCATGAAAGGGAGTCTGGGTCCTTGAGAACGTAACAGAGCCATCACACCCAACCTGGAACCATCCATAATCTGACATGCTGTTAAGTAATTAAAAATGTCCTTGTGTGCAATGTTAGGCCATTTTTTCTGATATTCAATAAACACCATCTGGATTGGTATATTTTTATAGTTGTAGAAGAGGGATTTTGTTTGATCAACATCTTTCAGGTTAAGAAAGATCACATTGCTTTAATTTTGTTAAATCATACTTTAAAAGGCTCTTATTTGTGTGGTAACAAACATTTATCTTATTCAGCCATAGTCACTCAGTGGGGAGCTGTTTCCTACTTAGTGGAATATTACATTTTCCCCAGAGGACTGTCACTGACCTTTCTTTCCCTATAAAGCACTCCCTTACATAAAAACCCACTCCCTGCCATGATCTATTCAAGAAGTCAAACTAAAACCTATGCTCATTTTGAAATCTTCCAATTTAGTTGGTTAATGTCTTGTCTCGATCATCATTCACTTGGACAGACCTGAGTTGTCTGGTTCTAAGCCCAAATCCCATGTCTGATTTTTTAGGTCTGAACATCAGCAATTCCAGGGGCTTTACCTGACAAGCCTCACAGGGGAAAACTACCTGCCCACACCAGTGTTTATGCACAACCAGTGCACTGCAGTCACTTTAAAGCAGTTGAATTTAAGGAATCAGGGCCCTTTAAACATGTCCGAATCCCCAGCCCAGGTCTTCCATTTAGAAACCTCTTTATCAGGGACCAGTTGAAGAGGTATTCTCAGGCAACTCTGACCAGATCACCTTATCAGGGATCCAAAAAACATTTTTCTCCACTCTATTCCTTTCCCTAGACCAAAAATGGCAGGGGCATTTTGTTTGAGGCCTCCTTCAGCAGTAACACCAAAGTCAGTACTGATGCCCCTGACCATTCCCTAATGCTATTTCATAGGAAAAGTGAAACTGTGAGTGAGCTGACACTTTCCTCTGTTTAGCCTTTTACTGTAGTATCTCAACCAATGATTACAGGCTTGACCATTATGTTCACTTGGTTTGCTGTCCTAATCAGCTACTTCAAAATCTTTCTTAACTCAAGAGAGCTCATCTCTATTAGTCAGCTGCTCTCTTCACAAGCCTGAGAGGAGGTATACCACTGGAAATGGTGTGGCAGAACTGAGCCACAGGCAATCCTTAGGATATTGTTTGGGGGCATAGATCTGTCTTTCAGTTATGACTTCTTTTGCCTTTACGAATTTTGGATCATTCGCTCTACTTCTAAAATTGGAATATTAAAAATAAAAGTTGTTCTCACAGTTGGCTCCTCAAATCCAGAGAAGCCACAATCCCTAGGGACAGCATGCTCATTTGACTTTGAGGAGGAGGATGACAGTTGCCTTGTATTCTTTGGAGTTTAGAATACAGTTACAAAAATAAAAAAAATTCTCATCAATTAAACAATTCTGTCAAACATGTGATAGTAAAACCTACACTCTGTGTTTTAATATTCTCCTGAGCCTTTAATTTCTCCTGTAGTTTAAGCCAATTAATTCTCTCTGGAGTCTTACCTGCTACCTGTCTTTGCTTCCTAAGTGATTAATGTTTATGGTAACAGAATTTGACAGCATTCTCCCATGCGATCTGTCCCTCCCTTTCTCCCTCTCTCCTTTTTTAAAATTAATTTTTTTAAGTACCTTTTTTGCTGGAAAGTATAGCTTACCAACTCACAGCCTGACTGCTCTGTTACGTAATGTGAAATGACAATATGACAAAAATAGAGAACATACACACACACCATTGGAAAGTGGATCTTGTGTCACTATTGCTGTCATGCTTTATTTTTCTTCAAACTATCTGTATATTTTGTGAATTTGTCATACATTTGTGTCTCATAAAAACTGAGTGGCTAGGAAAAGTAGATGGGGGAGGAAAAAGAGATGACATCAGTGTATATAAATATAAAGTTTTAAAAAAATACCTTTTTCCCCAAGGGAGAAACAAAATTTAAATGGAATAAAATCAGAATATTGTATATCCTGTGAAAAAACATGATTGGCTGCTACAGGTTTTTAAAAAATAAATAAAACAAGATATTACAAATATATGGTTATCTCTCTAAAATTCTGAATTCTTTAATTTATCTCTTTACTTATAACCCTCAAGTTTGCCATGGAGAATAAAACTAGTATCATAGTATTAATTTGGTAATAGCATTAATATTTAAAAAACATTTCAGTTTGTTCCTTCAATAAACTTATAACAATTATTATTTTATTTTTTACAAATAACAAGACATCTGAAATTTCATACACATCAGACTTATGTTATTAGAATCTGACCAATAACATATAGTATCAATAAGTGGGGAAGTGTATCAGCAGTCCTACTTGCCCTCCTTTGTGAATATGTAAGTGAGGTAGTGTTGAATATCTTTTTCCAATTAATTTAGGCAGATCAGGGTTCCACTGTCAGCTGCTCAAACATTTGACATTTCAGGTTGTGATTTTTGCTGATTCAAAAAAAAATCCTTAAAAAAAATTTAGTCACTAAAATAACTTCCAGCCAAATACATTAAATTGGTTCATTTTTCTTGATAAATGGAAGACCCAAAAGGGCTTCATGTCTCTTTGGAGACTTATGAGGAACAATGCTGATGAAAATGGAATGTTTGCTGCTTAAAAGAAATCTATGGGAATCAGATTTTTAAGAGAACAACAAAACACATTGTACTGCTGAATTGTTTAGTAATCTTTCAGTTAAAAGTGACATTGATTAAAAATTGAGTATCACAAAATAGTACTTATTGGTCCACAAAGGAACAATATAGGATGTGAATATAGGATGGCTAAATAACTATGCCTATTTCAGGTGAGAATGGGTTCCAGGCTTCAAGTGTGTCACTAGCAACCTGTGCCATTTCTGCATCACCTGTTTCTGATTTATTTCTCAGACATCTTCTCTTCATTACTGTGAATGTGGCTCATGGAGCTCCAAGTTAACAGAGGACCAGTTTATCAGGAACTTACATACAGAGAGATTGTCTTTCCCAGTTTCCCTGTCAATACCTCTTCTTTTAGCCTCACAAAAGCATACATCTAATCACATCAAAACCATCAATCAAGCAAGCAAGCAACCACAGTTCTGACTGGCTCAGCTTGAGCCATGTGATTAGCCTGACACCAATGACAATGTCTAAACACAGGACGTATTCTATTGAAAAGTTGGTCTATGTGTATTGCTATGACCATTTAACAAATTGCCCTACCATTTAGTTGTGAAAAATAATCACTCATTTTGCTAATTATTTCTGTATGGTCAACAATTCAGATAGTGCTTTCCATGGGATGAGGATTCTTCCCCACCCCCGTGTGCTCACACACAGGCATCTGAAGAATAACATTGCAGGGGCCTTTCCTTACACCTGCAATGGGGGGTTATTTGTGGTCTGGATAACACATGTGCCCTATAATTTTGGGCTCCACTTCTGCTCTATTTGTTCTTACCTCTCAGTAATCACCAGTAATATGCATTTTAAATGACCAGTTTGTAGCCTTGCATTTTAATTAATTTTCATTTTATCCTGTGAAGTCAGGGAAAGCTTTCAAATTGTTCCCATATCACTTAATTAATACCTTAGTCTTCTGGAAATTTAAATCTATTTCCTAAACATTTTTCATATTTATGAAATAGATTCTTTTCAGAGTTAATACCTACCTTTAAGTTTTTTGTATATTGTTCAATATATTTGATTCTACATTATATTTTCATGGGTTCCAAGTTGTTATCGATTATGGTTTTTTTCCTGTTAACATTATTTGGATTGTACCTCTCCAAAATTGCTTATCAACAGATATCCATATGAAAGTGTCATCCTGTCTTCAATAGTGAAATTTAAGTAAGTTTCACAATTGAGAAATGTAAGTCTTCCATTTTTTCTTTATTATTGTGGCTCTTCTGGGTGCTTTAAATTTCCATAAAGTCATTTTATTAATTTCTTAAAAAATACAGGTGGAATTTCAATAAAGAACCTATTGAATGTAAAAACCCATCTGGGGACTATTGACATCTTAACCACATTGTCTTCCAATCCATGAATATAGGCTACTTTTCTACTGATGTAGATCTTCCTTAATTTCTTTCAAAGATGTTTTGTAGTTTTCAATGTACAAGTCTTGCACTTCTTTGGCTAAATTTATTCTTAAACATTTTTTGCTTTCATAAGCTCTTGTAAGTGAAACTCTTTATTTAATTGTATTTCTGGATGTTCATTTCTACTCTATAGAAATAAAATTAATTTTATATTGATTTTGTATCTTACAGTCTTGCAGAAGTCATTGGCCACTTCTAACAGTTGTGTGTTTTGTGTGTGCACATGTGCCTGTGTGAAATTGCCAGGAATTTCTGTATTCAATAGCATGTCATCTGTAACTATCTGTAAAAATTGTAAAATTTGGCAAGACATAATTCTCATATTTTCCCTTCATTAGACATGCTTTACTTGAGTTCTTCAAAGATATTTATAGTAGCTGATACAAATTCACTGTCAAATAAATTTAGCATGTGGGTTTGTGAGGGAAGGATTTATTATTCCTTTCTTATATGTGTATTATACAGGGGTGGGCAAAAGTAGGTTTGTAGTTATAATACAAATAAATAATATAATAATTAATACAAAGTGATACAAGAATAAATTCTGTGTTTTGTGCATTCAGAACTGTGTACATGCTTTACCAACCACTGTATTTGTGTTTCTTTGCATGTCTCGATTGTTTTTGAAAACTGGACACTTAAGAAATGAAATGTGGTAACTGCGGAATAAGATTCACCCTCTTCAAAAGAGTTGTTTCTATTTTTGTTTCTTTCTGTTCTCATTGCCTTTGTGTGTGTGTGTGTGTGTGTCATTTCCTGAACTAATTTGTAAAGTCTGTATTCTGTGCCATGCATTGCCATTGAAATTTCTCTTTGGTTAGCTTAGTGGTCAGCTAATATGTGGATACTTTTTCTTCAATGCCTTGACCCAATAAGTCTCCCAGATTTTGCCAAGGGACTTTGTGTGCATGTTCAGCACATCTGTAATGCTCCTTCAATTTACAACTGTGCCTTAGTCTTTACTCTGGAGTTCCAACATCAGCTAGTGCTGAAGTAATACAGCTTTCTCAGGTCCTGGCATATGAAAAGCTCCTCACATGGCTGTCCAGGTACCAGGAATATGTTGGAGCTTTTTCAAAACCCCTAAGGACATTCTATTTCCCAACTTTTTCTTTTATGTTTCTTGGTTATTTCCCATGTGCCAAACTATTATCATTGTCTCAGGAAGTTTGGCTGATGGTTTTCAACAAGGTTTCTGGAGTGAAGACTTTTCACTCTGAGTTCAGACTCAGATCAGATAAAGACAGGTTGTGTGATCTGAGTTAACAGGGGTTGCCAAGTTCAATAACAGGAGATGTAGAGGAATTATAATGGGGACCCCATTCTGCCCCACAAGAGCACTTATTTCAAGAAGTACTTCACATTCATTCATTTTTGAATAGATGTATAAACATATTTTTAAATGTTATCCTATTTATGCAATAAAAAGAGGATAGCTTTCTTAAAATTATAAATACTATAAAACTTCATATAAATATCTTATCTAGTAGTAACCCTTTAGATCCATCTATCCTAAGATTGAAAATAAGAACATGTCAGCCACTGTAATTACCCATATTACTGTAAATTCTGTGCAGTTGAAGTTATAATTCCTGATAAATTATTTTTAGTAAGTGTTCAATGAACACATTCTAAAATTTATATACAAGAGCATAAATCCAATAATAATTCAATCACTTTAAAATATAATTTGGAAGGCTTTTTTGTACCTGAGAGGGTGGTATATTTTGAAGGGGCAACATTAATTAAATAATGGGGTATAAGTATCATATTTAAAAATTAGCTTGTTCAACAAGATGGAATTCTTAAAAAATAGAAATACACCTATATGGAAGAATCTGTTTTATGATGAAAGCATAACAAAAGTTTAGCAAAGTGATAAATTATTTAGGGGACAGTGTTGGAAAACTGGCTTGTGGGAGGGTATAACTTTGGATCTCCACTAATTACTGTATGTGGGAATGATAACACTGTAAAGTTAATAAAATAAAACAAGGCAAGTAATTTTTTATCCCTAAGATGGATAAGGGGTTTTAATAGAACATCTGAAAGTACAAATCATAAAAATTATAAAAATGACTATCCTGGATAGGTATATCAAAGTTTGTATTGTTTAACATAACTAAAAATAATACAGGACTAATAGAAAAATAGAAGGTTATTGTATTATAATTGCTCAGTACCATTTATGTGTCAATATGAGAAAAATAGTATATGTTGAAAATGACATATGTACTTTATTTTTAATTATCCATGCCTAATACATTATACTGTAGTCTTCTGGGGAAAATGGGAGTGTTGAAAGCATGCAGAAATTACAATGGAGAAATATATGCTTAAATCTTTGCATAAAAAATCCAAGATAGTGAAATTAAAACAAACAAAAAAAAAACTATGCTTACCTAATGTGTAAACTATATAGCTTAACCTGTGATACAGTGGTTTTATGATTTTCTATGTTCTTTTCATAATTAAAATTATATTACATATGATGAATTAATGTTAATTTCATAGATGCTGGGGCCCAATATCCTAAATTTCTCTTCCTATGATATCAAGATAAATAAAGATATCTACTTTGTAGTGTGTTATAATGATTGCATACTTTCACATGTGGAAACAGAACATTTTGAAAAATATAAGTGTTCAGGAAAATTATCTTGTTAAAAAATTTAACTGTTAAATTCATGAAGAAAAATAATAATTTAAAAGAAATAAAATATGTATGTACTGTACATATTTTAGATCAAAGGTCATTATAATATTTTTTACTTATGTATTAATTGGGTGGAAGTCTGTTTAACATTGTTTCATCTACTTCTAGGGCTTAATGTTAATCTCAGTTCTGAACTGCTCTTTAAATGAATTTCAGAGTTAAGTGTGAATATATATATTTAAGTTAAAAAGTAACGACTTGGCTTATAGAGCTGAAAAGCCTAGAGGGAGAACTGGATTTAGTCAGAAGTTAATTTCAACATTCACATACCCTCAGAACTTTGATTTTATGCCTGTGTTTACTGTGGCATTTCTGGCATCTTTCTCCTCTGAGTCACTTTCACCATTAAGACAGTTCATCTAATGCATAAAAATATATGTATCAGTTGCTGAACTCCCATAGAAATACTATTCCAACTATTCCAATATTCTCTTAATTTTCAAGGAGGTAGAAAAAGCTTCTTCCTTCAGTGCCCTAGCAACACTTTCCAAATGCTCTGTGGCATAAATTGGATCTCATGATCATCAGACTGAATTTTGTGGCTAGGAGAAGGAAATAGTTTATGGAACTTACAATGAGTCATTACCATAGAAACCTTAAAGTGGGAACCAGTGTGAGGGTGCTATTATAAGAGAAGCTGGATACCTTAGTGGGAATTCTAGGGAGTAAGTCTTTGGTAATGAACTAATAAATATCCACTTGAAGCCAATACCAGGAACCCTTAGTAGTGCTGTGCATTCCCTCTAAATGATTATGATATCATCATTATCATCTCCATCATCATCATCATCGCCCTATGAAAGCCTACTCAGCATGTGTGGCTTTTTTCACCTTTGTTTCCACGTGTGTTTAAAGCTTTCCTAATGCCTCGGTGTTGGTTCCTCCTGTGTCATCATTTCAAATTTCAGCAAATCTATGGGTTTCACTTTTACTATTATTCACAGGGTATTTAGATGCTATGCTATAACAGAAAGGAAAACAATGGAAAGGAAACATAATTTTACGTGAAAAAGTCTGTCTTACGATGAAACTCAATGTTGTACTTAAGTTATTCTTTTGTTATGCACAAACAAAAACAAACACATATAGTTTTATGAAATTTTTTTACTATGAAATTAGTAGGTAGAGCTTAAAGATATAGGTTGATTGCATCATTTAGCTACATATTCAATTTCCCCTATAGTGCAAGACTTGGTGATTCTGACACTCTCTGAAGAACCCAACATGATACTGGACATGTCCCTGATCAGGGAGTCAATGCATTCTTAGAATCCCAGAATGTGCTATCATTTTCTCTAGAAATATGGCACAAATTGGAGAATGCTTTCAGAAAATGTCTCCAAAAGAGAAAACAAGTGCAGAACACCGAACATTTTCCTCTCCATCCGTGGGTGTCAGATTGCAAAAAGAGCCAAAGAACATGTCCCCATATATGGGGAATTAAAAGGTTTTTCAGAGAAAAAGTGAAGGGCCACAAAAATAATTCAATATGTTTATCTCTAACTTCTGAATGGCAAGAATCAGGATTTGATCCAGGAAACATGGGGATGTTTTTCATGATTAGTCTAAACTACAAGTGTTATTTAACTTGACATTACAATATCTAATGTTAAAAGCATTAATACATTGTGTTTTGCTCCTGTCACAAAGTAGATATTTAATTAATATCCATGCAGAAAAGACATGAAAATATTAAATACCATGTCTTGATACTGCAAATTTGGCTGTCTGTTTAAGAATAAAAATTAAAACATCTTTAAGGTACAGATTTGAAACTTTAGATCATAGTTCATGAAGTTCAGGTGTCAAATGTAAATATTTTACCTCTCAGAAATAATATTGTCAATGTGGTCAGGTGATTAGGAAACTTTGTAGAAACGTAAGCACGAAAGGTCAGTTCAATAGTCTGATGTTCTGAGTTGAAATAACCAGAATCTCCAAAACAATTTGTACTGAACATTATGTAGATTGATAATTATGTGTTGGACATTTAGAGACAGGACATGATGAAATTTAGAAAGTTTAGTTTTTAACTAAAACTCTATTTGTTGACACCCAATAATGTCAACAAAGACCCAGTTCTTTCCATCTTCTTTGCTATCTTGAATTTATTTGATTTGTCTTGCCCTCAGATGAAGTTAATGGCAGGAATATAGCAAGGAAAATGCTACATACTGATGCAGCCAGGGCAGATAAATTCATTCTGCATTAAGAGGTTTTTTTTTTTTTTTTTCACAAATGACAAAGCTGTTGAAATTAGCTTAAGCAAAGGCACACCAGGAAGTTTTCACAGCTCAATTGCTCACATTACCAAAAACCCATGAAAATGTTCTAGTTGTGCCCTGTGCAGTCACATGAGCAAAATATAAGACTAAACAGCAACTCAATGAGATTCATGTCCTGAATGCACTATTTCTTTGTATACCTGGCAGGGATTCCTGCAAGACTGAGATTTTTATTTAAGTCTGAATGGTCAGCCCTTCCATCTCATGTCATATGGGAAGCCACAGGAGTGGTTACTCTTACTGAATGGTTACTCAATTTTGCTTCAGTATTTTGGTTGGTTAATTTGTCAAACAGTTTTTGCCTGTTTTGTAATTGTGGGTGACTTTTCTGAGTGTTAAATTTGCAGATGGCATTTTGTTTATTTTGCTCATAACGATTTTTACTTATTTTATATTTTTGATGATTGCATTAGAAATTCAAAAGACTAAGGCAGTGGGTGGGAAAACATATTATTTTCTAATATTTTACTCTTTTACATGATACTAAGTAAGCTTTCATATTCTTATGCATATGAGTAGTAATAAAGTAAAAACACATATATCAATATGAACATTTTTATCTACTGATTTCTAAAATTATATATAAAATGATCTATCGTTGGTCATAGAACTACATGATATATAATTATTGCTATTAATATAATTCATTAAAGTAAAAAAATAAAAATTACATTTCATGAGTCTTCCAGACATCAATTTATTTCAAACTACAGACTCGTTTATAACTTAGTGGTGTTACAAATTAGATCAGCATTCTTAGATATTCTCAGAAGAGCTCATTTTTTGTGAAGTAATAAACACAACACATAGATCAAAACAATTTCTTTAGAGTTAAGTGTTATTGCACTTACAGGAAATTATTAATACTTCCAGCAAACTTTGTACTTTTATAAATTATCATTCTTTTCTATTCAGGGGGATGAGCTCGGGGGATGAGCTCAGGCATTTCCATATGATGATGCAGTGGAGAACCATGAAAACCCACTTAGCTACATTAATTTTAATATCATGTTAAAAAATGTAAACTCTAGAGCCACACTGCTTGATTTGTAATTCTGACTCAGGCACTTTTTAGGTATTAACAAGTAACTTAAAGTCTTTATGTCTCAGTTTCCTTATTTGTAAAAGTAAGAATGATAATAGTACTTTCCAAATGAGTGATGATGGCAATTGAATATTATAATATAGGTAAAATACTCATAAAAGTCATTTCATTTGAACTATTAAATAAAGATTTTTCTTATCTGGAAAATATATAAATATATTTAGTGTCCACCTCCAATTTCTGATATAGAGCTTCTAAAATCATTATAATTTTCTGAGTGATAGGGGTGCTAGGAACATCTTTTATTCTAATATGTGGTCCTTAACTCCAGTTTTCGATACAGAACTCCTAAATCTTTTGGAATTGCCAAGGTGATAGGAATGTGTTCTTTTTTAATGAAGCAGCTAGCCATGATTAAAAGCTTGGAAATTTTATCCTCCTCTGCCCCATCCTCTAAGGAGGGGAGTATGGCCAGAAATTAAGTTAATAATTCATGATGTCTATGTGATGAAGCTTTCATAAAAGTTGCTTAACTGGAGTGTTTGATAAGTTCTGATTTGGTGCATCTGGGAGGGTGGGACACCTCAATTCCACAGGGACACTTCCAGACTTGCCCTATGTATCTATCTGTTCATTTGACTCTTCATTTACTTTCTTTATCATGTCTTTCGCAATAAACTGATAAACAGAAGTAAATGTTTTCCTGAGTTCTGTGAGTTGTTATAGAAAATATTGATCCTTACAGGAAGGTTGTGAGAATCTCCAGTTTCTACTTGGTTGGGCAGAAGTACAGGTGACAACCTGGGACTTGTGATTAGTGTCTAAGTCCTGGCAGTCTTGCAGGATGAAACTCTTAACCCGTGGGGTCTGAGACAATTCTAGGGACTTACCATCATGACTGAATTACAAGGTATCAGTTTATATCAAGAAAGTTGGAGAATTGGTTGATGTAGGGAAAAACCCACACATTTGGTTTCAAAAGTATTCTGAGTATAGAGGAAACAAGTTTTTCTTTTAATATTTACATGAAAAATATGTCCTTCTACAAGCTGATAGTTATTACCATATTTTGCTGCTCATTTTTATTACTAGTTTTTATGTTTCCCCTTTAAAATTCATTTTAATATCTTTTTATGTCTACTTATTTTTCAACCTTTTTGTTTTTATGTACATCTATTCTTGTAGATTCTTCTACAACCATTTTTCTTTTAGCACTGTGTAGTTTAGAAAGTTTCAACATATTTATCTTAAAACAAAAATAAAAAAGGCATAGGTTCTAAAAAGGAATATATGAGATGAAGTAGAATAGCAAATGCAGAGCCAGTATATAATTTATTTGCAGTTGTAAATATGAAAAAGTAAGTCTGTATCGGAGATGAGCATATTGCACTAATCAAGCCACTATTTTGAAATGTTGAAAAGTGTCCAGGTAGCTTTGGTAACCTAATCAGATGGCTCCATAATTTGGAATAGTGTGTAATTTTAAAGGACATATCCAATCAGAGATTCAGATGTTATGCACAACTACCATTGAACATTTTGTTTCAAGATATGTGACATCCTGATTTTTTCATGTTTTTGTTCCTTTGTCCTTTTTAAAAAAATTTAACTTGAAAAGTGTAATGGAAATTTAATCTTTTTAAATTATCATCTGCATTTTTATAAGACTTGGTGTCAAGAACTTTGTGAAGGATCTGACATTTACCTTATGGGCAAACTAATGATTTAGGCTGGCACAGTTTTATAGATACTAACAGAAGACATGAGTCTCCAGGGTCAAAGTCAAAATATAGTTCTACTCATGACACAGAAGGCAGCACAAGTTTCAGGATCACTAGGGTGACATAGGCAACCAACTATGCCTAAAGATGCAGTGTTTGTTTGTAAGCTGTCCAAAGGGCTGTTGCAACATGAAGTCATCATCAGATCATATATGACAAATTGATGTTTGGAAAATTAAGGCCACCTGAGAACTTTTAATACAGACCGATGAATCTATTAGTAAATATGACAAATGTTTCTTACTTATGGGTGGAAATTATTCAATTGGTGAAAATTTAAATTTCATTTTCAAAGTTAAAAAGACACAGTTTATTATTTAAATGCATGTGAGAAAATGCATGGATAGAACAGGAATCAATGAACTTGGACCTTGTTCCTAAAGTCCTCTGATTAAAAACCAGAAGGCTCAATTTTAAAAAGAAGGAGATGAATAGGTTGACTTGGCTGATTTCTGGAACAGGCAGTTGATTTGTTTTGTTGGAAAGGGTCATCGAAGAACGTATATAAAGCACCCATGGACAAAGCTTAAGGGGTAGGATTGAGGGTGGGAGCTGGGGGGATGGCGGGAGGTAGTGAATGTGGGAAAATGGAGACAACTATATTGGAACAGTAATAAAAAGTGATAAAATAAAAAATGCATTAAAAAGGAGTGAATTGGAGCTCATTACCATAATTTGTTAACATAATATTATCAAACTCATAGCTGTAGTGTACACACTGTGTTTTGTTTATAAAAGTCCAAATCTCACAAAGTTATAAAGTATATTGTTCAGAAATACATTTGTAGTATATTGATTAAAAATTAAAGAAAATTATAATAAAAATAAAATATAATTACAAGAACATTATATATGAAAGTAGTAAATTAAATTATAAAAGAGGCCAACAATAAAAACCTAAATGAAATTTATACATTAGTAGATATATATGTAAAAATTTCCAAATTTAGCAAAAAAAGAAAGAGATTTTCAGTATTTCAAAAAATTAGAAATGATGGACAGCCTTTGTTTTCTACTTAAATACCAAAATATCTATTTTTTATTAAGTTTATTGGGATGACATTTGTTAATCAGGTCATATAGGTTTCAAGTGCACATTACCATGATACATGATCTGTATATCGCATTATGTACCAATCACCAAAGTCAAATCACCTTCTGTCACTACATTGGGCTTCCTTTATCCTCTACCATACCCCTACCCCTTTCCCCCTGGTAACAGCCATACTACTGTTGTCTGTGTGTCTGAGTTTCTGTTTTGTATCCCACATATGAGTGAAATCATATGGTTCTTAGGTTTTTATGACTGAATTATTTTGCTTAGCAAACGAGCTGAGTTGTTTACAGTATCAGCTTTCAAATCTGGTGATGTGTAAAGGAAAAGCCAAAAGTCATATGTAGGTTTGGGGACCTTTCAATACTTTTAGGAATAAGGCATAGAAAACTGCTAAGAATCACCTTTAGCTTTTTTTTCTTCAGCATGCAACAATTCTGCCAATAATTGTATCTTTAAACACTTGCAAAGAAACAAGAGTTGAAAAACATCTTTCAAATCTCCATAGTTTAATATGCTTTGCGGGAGATTCGAAGCAAGAACAGAGTATACCTCAATGCTTGACACCAACTGGTCAATGGCACCTCTTTTTACAGCTCATCATCCCAAGCAAGTTTTGTGCCAATCCAGCATTATGCCACTCACACTGAGCAGCCTGGTCTGAGGCTGATCATTTCTGTTGTGATAGGTCAGTCAAAGTTTTCTCAAATAATTTAATGTTGCAACAGCAGAATTTAAATCTCTCCACCTGCCCCTATAAATTGTCTTCTCAAGGCAATACCACCTCTTCTCCCATGAGTTTATAACACTCTTTATTCTTGCTAGGTGTTTTCATAAATTGTATGTTATTTCTCATATCCAATGTCCCCTGTAATTTTGGTATTTTTCCACAGCTGGTTGTGGACAATATAGATAGCAGCTCATTCTATCTGCCACATGTTCTGGAAACTTCAATCTCTCCAGTGATTCCTCCAACTGATTAGGAGATCTGCCTTTCAATCTGCATATCACTAAGAACTTATTTTAGAGGTCTCCTTGTGAGTTAGAATTGTTTGTGTTATTTCTATGCCCTGCAATTGCCAGTTTTCCAGACTATTTTGTATTTTCTTGTTTTCAGATAATTTGAAGATTGTTTTCATCAGTAAATGTTTTAGAAATTCCATCCTATTTATTTTTAAATAATTTATTATTTTATATTGAAAAAGCAATAAATTATTATTGAGAGAAATTCAAATGCATAAATATTTCCTATCCTTCACCATACAGTATACATATTTATGAAGGAAGCCTGAGATAGCTGTAGAAAAAGGAAGTAAATATGAAAAAGTGATTTAATGCATACTCTAGAGTATGTATCATCATTATTATGCAAATAATATGTCATATAAGTGGAATGTTTGGAATACTACGCAGTGCAAAGTAATAGATAAGCTATCTAGTTATAATCTTTTATTAAACTATGCTAAGTTAGAGATACCATACTCACAGCACATCATCCATTTCTTTAACATGTCCAAATAATATGCTTTATTATAAAAATCCTATATTATAAATTCATATAAATTCTCATTTATATGAGAATGTACTTTCAACAAATTTAGAAGGTATAAACAATTCAAGTATAAGACAGTGTTATATATAATATGACCCTAAATGTTCAACATGGTTGGTGGATGCAGTTTGTTGATTAATTATATACTTTAACAATGAATAACTATTCATTTAACACATACTCTGTGTGTATGCAGAATATGTGATAAAAATAGAGTACTAGGCACAGTACTTACTAAATACTTGAGTTTAAAATGCATCTGAGCCAACAATACATTCTTTCTTGAACACAATAGAGGGATATACAATCAGTTATGAATTGGAGAACAAACTAATTATTGAAAAGTGTTATAATCTAGATATTGTAATCCAGATAAAAGGTTCTGAATACAAACAAAATAGAAAAGCCATAGCAAAATCAAGAATGTCACAACTTAAAATTGGATTACATTTGCAAAAGACATTACTTGAAATGGAAATCAGCTTTTAAAGATAAGGAATTAAGTGAGTATAACAGAAAATATAACCTTTTCTATCCATGGAGACAAAACTTGAAAATTCTGTGACAAAAAACCAATCAATAATTAACATAAATTTGCTGACTAATAGTAAGAAAATAAGAATAAAAAGGAATACTTTCCCCACTCTGAAATGAGATGTAAATATTCATACTGTCAGTGATATTTTATATTGTTTCTGACTTTTCACTACAATATGTAATGAGGAAATGAACATCTCTACTGTTCAAGTAAAGCCGTTCACTTACATTGTTTTATTACTTTGGGATCACTTCCCAGAAATTGTATAACTTTTTGAAATAATATGAATATGTTTATGTCTTCAGATACTTATTGGTGGATGGTTTGATAAAGTGGTATGTATAAATTTACAGTTCATCTAAAATGTAATAATTGAGCCAATTTTAGTGCACATGCACTATCACTGAGGATATTAATCATCAAGAAAATATGTAGCAAAATATAATATAGCACCACAAAAAACAGTTTGAAAAACATAATATGGATGATTTCTACAAAGATATACAATAACAAGAATATCTCAAAGTCAAGAAAAATGTGGCTATATTGATGCATTTAGAAGATATTAGATTTTTCTATCAAAATTACAAGATGGCATAAAGTCTAGAATATTTTAAAGAAAATTATCACAAATAATTTAAACAGATAATTCTTATGTAACATAATCTGATGCTTATTATACAATTTTAAAAATAAAACAATTGGTGGCATTAAAATTATAACTACTGCTACTAGAAATAATTAGTATATATTTTATACCTGACACCAATAACTTCAAAATGAGATTAAAATTTCATTCACAATAGTAACACGGACTATACATTACTATGACATTTACCTTTATAGAAAGAATCAGTAAGAATTTATGGTAGAAGAGTAGGCAATCAGCACAGCTTATTTAGGGATAAAATAAAATTAACTTTTTTTGTCAATAGTAGGCACTGGACATAATTCAGTAGAAAAGACCATGTAAAAGAAAAAAGAAAGCATTAAATAGAGACCTATGGGTACAAACTTTTCTTACTGGCTATGAAAAGTTACAAAATTTTAAAAAGTGGTGTCAGTAAATAAACAGACCAATGCGAATAATAAAGAAACTCCAGAAACATAAATTAATATAATAGAATGTGCTGTCACAATCTTGTGGTGAAAAAATATGTTTAAATTAACAGGGTTGGAATAATTTTGTAGCCATCTGGAAAATCATATATTTGGAACCTTATATTACACACTAGTATGAGCTCCAAATAGATAAAATATTTACATGTGTAAAAACATGAAAAAACATAGCATTTAAAAATTTGAATAATGCTTTTATATAAAAATGATTTACATTTAAGAAATAATTTAAGGGAATTTTTTTTTACATTTATGCTATAAAAATAGCAAACAACCCTGACCAGTGCAGCTCATTTGGTTGAGCATTGTTTTGCAAAGTGAAAGGTTGCTAGCTCAATTCCAGGTCAAGACATGTATGTCTGGGTTGTGGTCCAGGTCTCCAGTTGTGGGCAAGTGAGAGGCACCTAATCGATGTTTCTCTCATATCCATGTTTCTCTTCTTTTTCTCCTTCCCTTACACTCTTTCTAAAGATAAATAAATATTTTTTTAAAGAGCAAACATAAGTGCACATCTTTAAAAATGTAAGTAAATTAAATATTAATGAAAACTAGGAAAAATGTGCAATCTGTATCAGAGATAAACTCCATAATATATGTCTTACTAACATATAAAGATTTTTATGAAAATCAATAGAAAAAGAATGTTAATATTATGGAAAAATGGATCATAACTCACATTTTGCAGATGTAATATTTAGAATAATATTTAAACACATGAAAATATAATCTACCAATTGTTATAAAATAAAACACAACATAAATTTATAATGATGCCATTTTCATTGACAACATTGCCACAGACATTTATTAATGTTCCCTTGGCAAGGACGTCAGGAGATGGGCAAACAAAACAGTGGCTGCAGCATTGTATTTGAACCTCTTGTGATTTTAAGGTCCCTAATATTTTTGGCAGTTGAATTAAATAATTTCATTCTTAATTAGGGCTTAGGTATAGTCTTTAACTAGTTGTTTCAATTCTTTTACTTGTCAGGTAATTTATAGTCAAAGATTGGGAAAGTACATTACTCATGTTCTGAAGAACTGCCTCTAAAGCAAGTTCCAGGAGAAATGCTTAAAAGCACACTTTACTTAAGATAATAGAAACATATAGCTAGTTAAACACAAACAATGATAACTTAAACAGTGGCAATAATCACAAGATGTCTAGTTTCTGCTTTTTGCTTTAAAGGTAACATTAATGATGCATGATTATGAGATTGCAGAATATCAATTCTTCAACCCAGCACCACTCATTATCACAATATAATTCTGCCAAGCAGCAGGAGAGAACTTCAGGGTCTTGAGGAGAGTTTATGGGCTTGTTTTGCAGAAGGAAAAACGTCTCCATGGTAGCTGCAACCAGCTGCTGCCTCCCAGAAGTCTGACTACACAACATGTGTATCAATTACTAATGAAACACAGACTTCCTCCTTCATGTCCTGAAACTCCCCTTTCATTAGTCCCCAGCTGCATAAAAACTCTCTACTTTTACTTATCAGGAGAGATGGATTTAAGATATCTTGCTCTCTTGTCCTTTCCCTCAGGCCTAATAGAATAAACCCTTCACTATCTCCAAGGACCTGTGCCTCAATATTTTGGCCTACTAGCAAATTGGGTTCATGACCCTACATTTGGGGAGGTGATTCTGCAACAGTGTTAGAATCCTGTACTTACGAAAATTTCAAATATGTGCAAAAATTGACTTAATCCTCTCATTTTTATTGTTGATTCTGCTGAATTATTTGAACAACTGCCTGGCACCATTTATGAGGCTTATTAATCATTGAAAAGGGTTTTTAATGTGTTATATATTTAGCAATAGAGAATAAAAATCATGATACAGCCATACAAGGGATAAAAGCTAGACAGATGTCCAAACATCATCTGTGAGTCTAATTCTAAAGTATGATTTTACTCATATACGGGATACAAAACTGAAAACAACAAATTAAGAAACATAATAAACAAACTCATAGACACAGACATCAGTATGGTGGTTACCAGAGAAATAAGGGTGGGGAGGTAGTACAAGGGAAAATAATTCAAATACATGGTGACTGAAAATAATTTAACTTTGGATGGTGGACGCACATGCAATATGCAGATCATGTATTATGGAAATGTGCATGTGAAATCTATGTATTCTTATTAACCAATGTCACACCAATAAACTGAATTAAAATAATGAAATCATAAAGTCAAGTATTTGAAATATTTGAAAATTTTAAAGGAAAGTGAATAAAAATAATTCATGAGAATGAAAAGGGGTGGTAGGATTTAATATTGCAAATATATGCATAATTTACAAATAAATAAATTTTTGAAACTTTATGTAACTAATATATCTAGAGGTGCATTATACCCAGAAATGAAATATACATTAAAACTATATTGACTAGAACATACTGACACAATCCCACACTAGATTAACAGAGCCTAAAAAGATTCTAAAACATGTTCAGTAACAGATATTGGGAATACAATTAGTATAGCTTTCCAAATTTGATATTAAAGTTAAACTATTTAAAAATTGTGCTGGAGATATTTAATTAATTGATAAATATGTCCTTATCTCATACTCCAGGTAAATTTCAAGTGACTTAAGTTTCTATGAAATTACTGAAAGTTTTGATATAAGAATATAAATTAATATTTAGACACATGAGATTTATAAGACAATGTCACCAAAAGCAAGTAAATAACATTTTGCATGGCAGTATTTATATTATAAAACTTATATTTCCTGGCTATTGCTATGTGTTAATATTTTCCCCATGATTGTCGTACTTGTACATGAAGATCTGTCAGTTCATAATGCTCCTTACAATTTAGTTTAAAATACAAAAATATTTAGACTGTCAAATTTTTATAATATCACAAATAAGATCTGATATTATTATATTAAAAAACAGTCAAGAAGAAGGGATTACAGGAACAAGTATAAAGGACACATGTACAAAAACTAAGGGGGGTGAAAATGGGAGGGAGGTGGGGAGCACTGGGGAGGTGGACTGGGATGGGAGTAAAAGACAGAAAACTGTACTTGAACAACAATTAAATAAAATATTTTTAAAAAGTCATGTTGTTACACAAGGCTGAATCAGCAAACATAATAAAATTGGTCCCTTTTTCTTCCTTTTTTTCTTTGGTTTCTATTGTTGCTCAAATACAGTTGTCTCCATTTTACCCGACCATGACCCCCTGCTCCACCCACTGCCTCCCACCTGCAAACCTCCCCAGTCTGGCTTTATCCATGTATCCTTTATGGACCTTCCCCTACTATCCCTCTACCTCCTCTTCTCTGGTAACTGTCAGTTTGTTCTTTATTTCAATATCTCTGGTTGTATTTTGCTTGCTTGTTTGTTTATTTGATTAGGTTCCACATATAGGTGAGATCATATGGTATTTGTCTTTTACTGTAGAGCCTATTTCACTTAGCATAATGCTCTCCAGTTCCATCCATGCTGTTGGGAAGTATAGGAGGTCCTTCTTTCTTTCTGCTGCATAGTATTCCATTGTGTAAATGTAGCACAGTTTTTTGATCCACGTGTTTACTGATGGGCAATCAGGTTGTGTCCAGCATTTGACTATTGTAAAGTGTGCTGCTATGAACATTGGGGTGCAGAGGTTCTTTTGAACTGGTGCTTCAGTATTCTTAGGGTACAATCCTAACAGTGGTATTGCCAGGTCAAAAGACAGTTCCATTTTTAGTTTTCTGAGGAAATTCCATACTGTTTTCCACAGTGGTTCTATCAGTTTGCATGCCTACCAACAGTGCATGAGAGTTCTCTTTTGTCCACAACCTCTCCAACATTGTTTGTTGCTTTGTTTATGATGACCATTCTGACTGATGTGAAGTGGTATCTCATTGTAGTTTTAATCTGCATCTCTCTGATAGCTAGTGATGCTGAGTGTCTTTTTATATGTCTCTGGGCCCTCTCTATGTCCTCTTTATAGAAGTGTCTCTTCAAGTCTTTTGCTTATTTTTAGTCACTATTTCTTTCATTCTGTTTTTGCATCTGACTGATTCTTTCCCTCACTGTATTCCTGATCAGAAGGATAGGCAACCACTTCTTTAAATTTAAAGGGGGAAATCAAAACTATTTTCTCCAATCAAACAAATCCCAAAGTTACAGTCTAATTGAACATTTTTATGACTTAATATTTTTATTACTTTACTGGACTGGTAATGATTATGCTAATGATTTATATCTCAGCCACGTGCCCCACCCTAGAAGCAGATGGATGGTTATGGAGAAAAAATAAGGATGATATATCCAAGAATAAAGTGAATTGAATCTAGTGGGGGGAAAAGAAGAAATGTTCACTCCAAATATATGAGACAATTAAAGTATAAATATTTTAATATATTAATAATATCCTCAAATCACTAAGATACAGGGAATCTTCCCAAGATAAATATCAGTTAAAATAATATAAAAATAACACTAAAAAATAAATAAAAGTCAATAGATGTATTAACTAAAGTGTGTTAACACTAAAGTGTGTTAACACAATAGTTTGTTAACTAAAGTGTTAACAAACAGCACTTTACTAGTGATGGATGGGATGACTAAGTAAACCATAATGAGTCAGGAATTTAGGTCCCTAAATTAGCATATAATATTTTGGTTGTTTTAAAATACAATGTTCTTGGTGCTAAGAATAATGAAAATAGATATTCTTCACTTCTGGTAAGACTGTAAAATAGTATCTAGGTTTATATGTTTAACTGTATGTCTATATCAATATATATGTATATAAGTGTGTGAGTGTGTGTATGAGTATGTGACCAGAAGTTTGAATTTGACAATGTATATGAATACCTAAAAATTGACTACTTACCATAAGTTTCATAATATAACTATTTTATTACTGAATATTTATGCTTAAGGGAGAAATAATAAAAGTGAACAGAAATGCTTTAGCAGAATTCATCTACAGTGATTTGTTTTTCATTTATAATCTATTAAACAAAATATTTCTATTTATGATATAATATGGAAAGTAACAGCATTAATGTTGTGTCATTGGAAATTATTATAAACATGCAACACGTTCATGATATATTAAGTAAAAAGACAAATATCTATAGAAAACTTGGAACATAGCAGTATTAAAAATAAAACTTATTGTCTCCCAGAACATAAACCCTGTTAACCAAGAGAAAAGGGGTGGTGTGGTGACTTTTGGGTAGAATGCATGAACACATGCAAGCTTTCTATGTGAGGACTTGTATATTTTTTCATTGTTTTCTGCTCAGGCCTAAAATGCATCTTTAAAATGGATGTTAATTATAAATTTATTTTCCTTAACAATCTCTTAAAAATCTTTGCACTTTTATGAAAAATTATTGATTATTGACAGATTAAAATTATGTAACTGAAAAAATTTCCCTTCTATCTACTGATTTATTTTATAGATTCATTTTTTATCCATGTTAGTCTTTATTCTACCTCAAAAGTGTAATATATTCAACATTTGAAGAAATAAAGCTAGGTCGTACTTAGTCAGGACAGAAAGTAATACATTTATCATTCAGAACAGCAGATTTTAAAGTTTCTAACCTAGAATAACAATTAAGTTTTAGGGATAGTTTCAGCATAGTAGTGATTTATGTAGAGATTACTGTGAATAGGATAAATTGAGCAATATGTGTACATTTTATTTTAGATATAGTGGTGGCTATGGCTATAAGTGTTTTTTTAATGAGAGGGTAAAAATATGATGAGTGTTAAATTTCCTTTCTTTCTATTTCCTTCTTTTTATTGTAAAAACACTAGAAAGCCTTTTTGCAACTAAATCTTATTGGGATATTGAGGTAGTGAGGCAGATGCTAAAATAAATTCTAGAAGAGCATTTCTTCGTATATAAAGGACACATGGACAAATCCAAAGGAGGTAGGATGAAGGGTGGGAGGCTGGTGTGGGTGGGGCAGGGAGGAGAGCTGGAGGGAAAATGAAGACAGCTCTACTTGAACAACAATTAAAAATAATGTTGATTTTGCTGAAGAAAAAAAAGGAAAAATGAGAAGAGAGTTCTGTTAATAGTATCAGGAGAATGCTTGATTGCTTGAAGGCCATTAAGATTCTCAGGTTTTATCTCCACCAATCTAGATGTAAGCTCAGGTTAGCAGGCTTAAAAGCAAGCACAGATATGATGGTAAGTTTGACATTATTTTTCTTGAGAATGTTATGAGTATCACAGATGCTGTTGCAAAAATGGAACTGTCCTGGTGTCATTCAGCAGACTCAACTACAGAGAAGAGGGAGTAGAAAAAAGAAAATTATAGGTTAAAAACTATGATGTACTGTACAGACCTCCAGTGATGAGACTAAAAAATGGGCTCAATTCTGTGTCCTAATTCTGTAACTTTGGTGACTTTAGCAAGACACTTCAACCACTGAACCCCTTAAGTATTTATGAAATTGTATATTACTGTTATTTCAAAATCTCTTTCTCTCTCTTTTTGTCTCAACCAATTTTTCTCTCTCCATATGTGCATGTTTATCTATTATATAGTGGATGAGTACATACTTAAATCTCAGTAAATTCGTTTAAAACTAGCAAGTAGAAATTGTAATTAATGCATATTAAAAGTATAAAGTGTCAGATTAAAGGAGTAGGGTCCATTCATTCTATGTATTTTATTTTGTATCACACAGAAATGATTCATGATGAGTTTCCCTCACTCTATGGTTGTATTGTTAATTTCCTTTTATTGATTTATGGAAGGAGGAAACAAGAGAGAGAGGGAAACATCGAGCTGTTCCACCTATCAATGCATTCATCCATTGACCCCTGTATGTGCCCTGGCCAGGAATCGAACCCATAACCTTGGCATATTGGGATGACACTCTAGCCAACCTAGCTACTTGGCCAGGACTGTGGTTGTTTTGTTACAAAGCGTTTTCAAAATAATGTTTCTTGCTCACATTGTGGGTAAAAAAGACAGTCTCTTGAATGAGCATATTAAGAGAAACAAAGAGCATTTGCTTGGTTTAAAAAATTAAGATATACCTATCACTGGCATGAATAATACTGCTCTAACAATACATTCTTTCTCATTATAATAACAGCTTGAATTCAATCTTACAAATTAGTTCAGTTCATTAATTCTTTAAAGTAATTCTTTAAAGAATTTTGAATTAAATTATATAATTCCAGTAACTTCCCTTTAGTATGAAATATAATAAAAGGATTCCATATTTAACTAAACATAGATGAATATAATTTATTTATTTTTATTTTTTTGTGCCAAGCTTAGGCAAACCACCAAATTTATATTGATTCCAGTGGTTCCTAATATTCTTATTCATCATCTTATTTCTAACTACCCCTGAGATATCAATGGAAAAATGTTAAAATCAGAAGTTTTTTTAATGCTTCATCTGAAAACATGGAAATAACAGATGTAATAAAGATATGAAATTAATTGTCCCCCCCAAAAAAGCAACAGTACTAAAGGTAAAATGCAGAGACAAATAGTTGGAGTTGGTTAAAGAAAATAAGTGATCACTATATTAGTGGAGAAGAAAAAGGCTGAGCCAGAAAATAAAACCTTCAAGAAATGAGGTTAAAAAAACCAAAAGACCTGAGATGACTAAAGTGAAAGGAAAAAGCTTGAGCTTTGAATGAGCTGGAGATTTAGGATATAAAAATAGAGAGTAAATATGGAAGTAGAAGTGAATAATAAGGTGAGTAATTATACCACCTCCAGGTCAATGGAATATTGAAAATATTAGAAAAAACATTGGAAATACTGGAACACAAAAACAAACTAATGCAGGAAACAAATTTCACTATAAAGCACTTTCAGAATAGCACTTTTAGAATAGCACTTTGGCAGTACAAGAAATTGTCCTCATGACTGAAAATGCATAGCAAAGGTACACTGGAAGAGTTCTTAGGGTGGAAAGGAGAGGGAATTGAGTGGGACTAAAAGATCATAGACTTGAATGG